>ML783379.1:475844-520927 GCA_009831015.1 Picea engelmannii | reverse complement strand
ATTTTCATGCTCATGTTGTTATTTAGTTCTTGTTTAATTCTTGTTAATACCTTTATTGTTTTCTTTCTAACCTTTTGCATTACAGCTGTCATGACTAGAAGAGACCAACTAGGCATGTAAGTGCTCACTTTTTGCTCACACATTGACGAAAAGAGCACGAACAAAGATAACAAACAAAAATAATTCAAGTGAATAATATGTATTGATATCAGCTCTTACAGGGAAAATCACTCATGGAAATGACACACGACTTGTTGATAGTGGTGCTTCTAAGCACATGACTGGTTATAAGGATTATCTCTCAAATATGGTTCATAAGGATTCACCTCATAAGGTGAAGCTCGATGATGACTATCAATATACCATTAAATGGGTAGGAGAAGCCTCCTACAAGTTGGATTCCCTAAAACCTATGAAGATGAAAGATGTCTTCTATGTACTTGGTTTGAAGAAGAATATCCTTTCTATTTCATCATTCAATGAGAAAGGATTCATAGTTTCTTTTGTTGATGGTGAAGTTATTATGTGACCAAGAGGAAAGTCTATTGATGATGCTATGGTGATTGGTGTTTTAGAAGGAGGTCTATACAATTTAAGGGGACACTCAGATTCAACATTAGTACACAACACAATAAATCCAAGTGAGCTATGGCATAGAATACTTGCTCACATACATTACAAATCATTATCGATCATGAGCAAGATGGTGACAGGTTTTCCAAAGATTCATGGGAATCATGATGGTATATGCAAGGGATGTGCACAAGGAAAGAATGTGAAGAATTCATTTTCAAGTAGTGACAACAAAGCCAAAGGTATTTTGGAAATCATGCATTCATACATGTGTGGAACGATGAAAACCACTTCACTTAGTGGGTATGTATATTATATTTCATTTATTGATGATTTCTCACAAAAAACTTGGATCTATTTCTTGAAAGAAAAAATTGAAGTATTCAACAAGTTCAAGGAATTCAAAGCTCTTGTAGAAAATCTTTCTGAAAAGAAGATAAATATTTTGAGGTCAAATAGTGGAGGAGATTTCACATTGAATGACTTCAAATTTTTTTGTAAAGAAGTTGGGATTAAGAGGGAGCTCACTATTCCCGACAATCCTCAACAGAATGGTGTGGAATAAATAAAGAATGAGATGATAATGGAAGCAGTAAAGGCTATGATTCATGATCAAGACATGCATTCACACTTGTGGGAAGAAGTATCCAGGACTACTGTATATGTGCAGAATAGAATTCCTAATAGTGCATGTGTAAAGAAAATGATAGAATAAGTTTATAGGAGAAAAGATATAGGTCAGCCACCTAAATATATTTGGTTGTCCAATGTATGTGCATGTTCTCAAGGATAATAGATCAAAGTTGGATCCTTCAGGAAAGAAGGGTATATTTGTTGGATATAGTGAGACATCGAAAGCGTATAGAGTTTACATCCCTAGTTATAGACAAATCAATATTAGCAGAGATGTTACCTTAGATGAGGATGAAACTTTCAATAGATCAAGGGAGAATTATTCAGACGAGGTCCATGATGAAGAGACTGAAGCTCATTGAGTTGCAGAAATAGATGTAGATGATGATGTTACACTAGAATATCATGTTCCAGAGGATAATGACATGGAATAACCACAAATACCTGCATATCCACCTCGAAAAATGATTACAAATAAAATAATACTATCTTGGGATCGAGAGATGATTTAGGATGTAGAAAAGTATGGTGCTCCAGATGGATCTTTCAGAGAAAGAGAGAAACCACAACCATATTCTAGTTACGTGGCATTGTTATGTGATATCATTGATGAAAAACCGACTTGTTATAAAGAGGATGTAGAGAAGAAAGTATGGAAGGATGCCATGATTGAGTACCAATCCATTATGAAGAATGATGTTTGGGATGTGGTTCCAAGACCGAAAGATAATTTAGTAGTGAGTTCCAAATGGATACACAAGATGAATAATTCAATAGATGGCAGTATCGAGAAGTATAAAGCAAGGTTCATGGCTCGTGGTTTCTCCCAAAAAGAAGGAATAGATTATGAGGATACATTTTATCTTGTAGCAAGATACACTTCAATCATATCTATAGTTGCGATAGTTGTAGTGAAGAAATGGAAGGTACATTAGATGGAAATAAAGACAACATTTTTGAAATGGTGTAGTGGAAGAGCAAGTGTATGTGGAGAAGCCACAAGGATTAGAGAAACATGACATATAGAAACATGTGTGCAGACTAAAGAAGGCCTTCTATGGATTGAAGAAAGGACCTAGGATGTGGTATGACATAATTGATAGTTTTCTGATGAGCTTTGGCTTTACCAAGAGTAAAGTAGATGCTAACCTTTACTACAAGGGTGTGGATGGTACATGAGTGATATTGTTGTTATTTGTGGATGTCATGTTTCTAACAGGGGACGAGAAGCTCATTGTTGAGTGTAAGAGGGAGATTATTTCAAAGTTTGAGATGAAAGACCTAGGTATGATGCATTATTTATTGGGTCTAGAGGTGTGATAGGAAGTAGACAATATTTTACTTAACCAAGGAAAATATGTTTTGGAAATCCTGAAGAGATTCTGAATGATGGATTGTAAATCCATGCTTACACTGATGGTGATGAACCTGAATTTATTGAGTGATACTTCTTCAGAGATAGTATATTCCACCATGTATAGACAAATGGTTGGTTCATTGACGTATCTAACAAACACAAGGCCAAATATATGCTTTGCGGTGAACACATTGAGTCAGTATATGGTTGAACGGAGATGTGTTCACTTGATTGTGGAAAAACACTTGTTGAGGTACATGAAAGGTACATTTGACTATGGACTCATATGTGTTTCAGATCGTAAGATAATATTTCAAGGCTATGTTGATTCAAATTGGGTCAATAGTGTCACAGATCGGAAGAGTACATAAGGATGTTGCTTTAGTTTGGGATCAACTATGATCTCGTGTCTCAACAGAAAGAAGATTAGTGTGGAACTCTTTATGACTGAGGTAGAATATATAGTAGCATGATCAAGTAGTAGAGAAGTTGTGTGGCTTCGAAAGTTTCTTGCAGGGTTGTTTGATCTCGAGTTGGAGGTGACCTGTATCTTTTGTGACAACGAAATTTTCATAAAGTTGTTTGAGAACCCCGTGTTTCATAAAAGGTCAAAGAATATCGAGATAAAGTACCATTATATATGAGACTTAGTGAAAAAGGGATCTATGAAGCTCCAATATATTTCCATAGACAAGAATATATCTAATGTGTTGACCAAGCCTCTATCAAAGATAAAGTTTGAGTATTTCAAAGACAAGCTTGGCGTGGTCCAGAAGGATTGACCTCATAAGAGGGAGTGATGAGTTACATATGTGCTTACAGGGGTAGTATAATGAAAAGTGTGGAAAAAATGGGTAGTAATTCATGTTCACGCCACTAACTATGGCACAAGTCAGCCTGATCTCACACAGGGTCAGGATGCCCAACATTCGAGGTTGAAATATGCCCAACTTTCAACCTGGAGGGCCAACTTGTGTGGTTGGAGGATTCCTAAACTTGGGATAGATGGATAGTGTGTGCACACTAGATCTCTTAACCCTCATGGTTAGATGCCTAATCACTATGGGATGGATGCCTGGTGTGCCAACCATAAGGGATAGCTTTAGGGATAGTTGCCTAGTTCTATGTGAGCTGGATAGTTACCTAGTTCTGTGTGATCTAGATGCCTAGTTTTTTGTGAGATAGATGAAGTCCCGTAATGACATAAGGTATTAAAGGACGCTGATACACATAATGTCCGATAGGAAAATGATTTTGTGCCACTAGAGAGATGCTAAATATGATGATGAGGTCCCAGATGCATGACATGGTAACAAAAATTCTAGTGATGAATAGATTCAAGGAAATTCAACAAGTAAATGGTCCAGAGTACAGACATACAAAATCAATATTGAAGATCATTAAAAAATAATACCTTCCTTTCTAAGAGGGAGTGTTGATGTTTTATGTAGCTTCAAAAGATATTCTTATTGTGTTTGATTAAGTCAAAACCCTAAAAGAATAATGCAAAAATATTTTTGTAATGTTGGCTCAAGAAATCAAATGATATTGTATTTTTTATTTGAACTTTGTCAAGTCGGCACACTTAAAGTACAAATAGAGAATTATTCTCCCTCATTTGCAATCAAGAAATTGCACTCCTATTGTGCTTTTTGGATATAGCAAAGGTCCTCTTGTGTACAACAAAGGAAGGAAGGAAGTACTTCAAATAGGGTTTCTATCTTATCTTATGTATATATTATATTCATGGATATCTCCCTCTGACATTGTACTTGGTTCATGAATCTATATTGAAGAAGTTATGTTGGGTTTTCTTCCCCCAGAGAGTTTCCTAGGATAAATCCTTGTTTATACTGTGAATGTATTTCTTCCAGTGATTTTCATGCATGCAGTTACTATGTTATGAATTAAATGTTAAAGAATTATGAATACTCTTATTTTCTTAATCAAAATTTTAACAACAATCCCCATAGATACCTCAGGTGAGACTTCAATTTCTTGTGGGTGATGTCGAAAGGGTTGGTATCTTTAGGGTTTTGTTGTTGAATTAATGTTGAACCTTAGGTCTTCCCACTGCGCTCCAACAATGATATCCCCTAGAGAAAAATATTATGGTTTTGAAACAAGTTGAACAAGGTTGGATTGAGCCCTCTTGGGTGTCGATAAGATGTCATTGGACATAATGATATTGATGAATGTTATTCATATGTCCAAATAGGTAATAGTAGGCTAAGTAAAACTTTGAATTTGAAATCCATTTGTCCCTACTATACCTCTGATTGATAATGGAGGCACTGAAAAAACTGAATTTGACACACTGTAATTGATTTGAAGTGAGACCAAGTGACTTGAAATTGATGCTTGATACTTTTATAGTGCCTGATAAGTCACTATGTGCTCAAATGAACCTCTAAATTTAACCCACTAATACTAATTAATTAGAAAAGGCCATAGTAACTATGACTCCTACCACTGCATTTGATTGGAACTGGAGTTTAATGGGTTGCAAAGAGAAACCCTAGTGCCAACTCAAGAAGATATGAAAATATGAATAACATGTTGAGCCCAAAGAAAATTTTTGGGTCAACAGTGCCTCCATTAAAACTTCTACTAACCCTTTTTTTCCTCATAGTTTTTACTATATCCACAATAGACTAAAGAATCATTTCTTTTTTCTAGGTTCCATTGCCTATTCCAATTCCTTATGATAGTACTAAATAAAACTCCACAAACTCTAGGATAATTGGCTCTATTGGATGAATCTACCACACTTGACCATACTAACTCCACTTTTACTCCACAACATTTCTCCTCACCATAATACATGGAACTGTTGAAATTTATCTTACTTTGACACCTAGGTATCTTAGTATCTAGTGATTTCCTTACTTTTAATCATATTAGCATCTCACAAAACAAAAATAAACTGTTGGAATATTCAACTCAAATAAAAGAAAGATAGGGGAAGAAAAATTGGAAACAAAAAATCTCATGCAAAAGACACATAGATATTATTCCCATCAACTAAGCTTATTATTCAAATAACTTGAAATCTTACAAGGCTTCCCTTACTGGGAAAATGACCCAGATAGAAAAGAGACAAAATACATCAAAACCTGACTGGATGATTTTTTTTTCCAAACCTACTATATGATCCTGTATGAAAAAAACATGATTGTTACATTGATATATGTAATTTCTTGTGCTATCTGTGCGACTGTAAAGTTGAAACCCGTGCTAACTACGCGACTATACCAGAATACTTTCATTGTTTTGCGGTGGATGATCCTTTTGTTGTATGATGATTCTATCTCTTCCTTTTGCCTATATCTCTAGATGGAAGTCCTTCTCCACCTATACAAGATCTCTTTGAATCATAGTCCTTGGTGATCCAATACTCTATGTGTCAAATCAATCTCTCTTGATCATTTTGTCAAGCAAAGTGTCTTCCTCCTTCACCCTATCCTTGATTTTATAAGATTGAGTTATAAATTAACCCTAATATCCAAAGTGATTGATGGTTGAGATCACTTCTCACCTCACTTGATATCAATGACTATAATTTAATTCATTAATGATAATTAAATCATTTCCTTAAATAAAACGCAACTTACTAAATAAAATAACTTCACTTTAATAATTTCTTTAATTAAAGTAAATTCAAGGATATAAGTATTTGGATGATTTTGATCTGGATTTTATGAGTAGAATGAAATGAATACAGATTATTACCAGATGCTTAACATAGAATAACATAGATACAGTAAAATTGTTTTTCTATTCAATAAGGAAATAAGTTGAAACTGTAAAATGCAGCAGAAAACAAGCTTGTTGGAATGGTGGCGGCTTATCTCTGAGAAGAGATGTGACGGTTGCACTCATTCGCAAGAAGATGATTAAAATTAGTCTCTCAAGGCCTTTTTACAATAAACAAGAGTTTCAAAAACCTTCAACATCCAAAAACCTAACCCTAGGAGACGAAGCGCCAAAAGTCATGTGGGCCCCGTTTGGGTAAGTCAGTACATCAACTTCCTGTGGTCGTAACTTTTTCATCCGATATTTGTTTTAGGTGTATGATAGCCCATTGGAAAGATCTATCCGAGGGCCTCAAAATGGATCTGGAAGTTCAAGACCCAAAAAATTTCTAAAAATAGTAAATTATCAAAATTGCTAGAAAGTTGTTTTGAGCCAGCTGGAAAAGGTGGGTGGCCACTGATATCCACCTGGATCAGTCCTCCCTCCTTAGGAAGAAATGGTCTCCATTGCATTGATTCCCCCCATCAGATGAGGAAATTTCTACAGAATTTTTCCCCGTGTGAGCCACTTGCCTTGGTGCAGGAGCTGCCCTGCTTTGACGACTCGATAAATCTTGATCCTTTGCTGTCGAGTGCCCTTGATATGTGTGTCCACCATATGATCATTGGATTCCTATTGTATGCATATGGGGTTGAGATATGTTGGTGTCAGTTGTTCTGCTACGTCTAAGGTGTCCAATAATGGTGGGAATTAAGGTCGAAGGAGGTCCACGTTGAACACTAGGTGCAGGCCAAGGAAAGGAGGAATGTTGAGCTCAAAAGCATTATCCCCCACAGCCTTGGTGATGGTGTATGGCCCATAACAGAGTGGGAGAAGATTCCGATGGGGTCTTGTAAGGTGTTCTTTCTGCAAGTGCAAACAAATTTTATCGCCCACCTAAAACTTATGTGACACCCAATGTTGATCATGGCGTTGCTTGTACTTGTCATTGGACTTCTGTAGGATATCCTAAACCTATTGGAGGATATGCTAGATATTCTCAATGAACCGAGTGGATTTGTTAGCCTCAGTTGGAGAAGAAGATGATTCAGTTGAGGTGACCACAAAGGGAAGTGCAACATCTATGGGACCCAATGGTTGGAATCCCAACCCCACTTGAAAGGGGTTGTGGTCAGTTGAACTATGTAGGGATCGGTTGTAGCTATGCTAGACATAGGGAAAACTCTCATCCCATGTGTGAGGGTGCTTGGAATTATACATGCACAGGATATGCACGGTCATTCGATTTACGACCTCGGTTTGGCCATCTATTTGAGGGTGGAAGGCCGTGGATTTGGTGATCTTGATGTCCAACAGTGACCAGAGGCTTGACCAAAATGTACTGAGAAATCGATTGTCCCGATATGATATAATGGTTTGTGGGATTCCAAAATGTACCCAAACTCGTTCAAAGAAGAGCTTGGCAGTGGCTTTTATTGTGATGCTCTTTTTGCAAGAAACCATAATCACCATCTTAGAAAAGAGATCAACAACCACAAAAACACAGTCATTTCCCTGCTTGGTGGATGGGAGGCTCGAAATGTAGTCCATTGAGATGGATTCCCATGGCCTTTCAGGAGTAGGAAGAGGGGTGTACATGCCCTGTTTCTTAGTGGTTGGTTTGGCAATAGTGCAGGTAGTGCAAGACCTGATATACTTGATGACCTCCTGTCGAAGTTTCAGCGAGTAGAAATGTTTTTGTAGCATCGCCACTGTCTTTTCAATGCTGAAGTGTCCTGCCATACGACTGTAGTTGGATTCCCAGATCAAATTCACTCACTCGCTTGATGGAACACAGATATGGCCCAGACGACACAACAACCCATCCCGAAGATGGAAATTAATGACAACTGCCTTTACACCCAACATTTGGTATTTGGTGGCGAAGTCTAGGTCTATCTCATAGAGTTGGGGCCATCCATAGGTCTCATGTCTGCAAGAGTCTAGCACTGTGGTGAGTTTCGTCATTGAGGAAATCAATGACGCAATTAGTGCTTCCTGTTTTATACTTGATGTTGAGGTGGAATTGCTACAAGTATGTGGACCAATTTTGATGGTAGTCATTTTTCAATTTTCCTTGTGTCTGCATGAATTGCAGTGGCTTATGATCAGTGTGGATGAATGTCTCCCTCCCAAGAATGTAATGTCTCCATTGGCGACAGGCTTGCACAATGGAGTACATTTATTTTTTGTAAGTAGGGTACTTACGGAAATCATCTGATAGTGTCTCACTATGATAGGCCACGAGGTGGTCATGCTGTGTGAGAATGACACCCACAACATAGTCTGAAGCATCAGTCTTAATATCAAAGGGTTGTTGCAGGTTTGGTAGTGAAATTACTGGGGTTGAGCACAAGCATTGCTTCAAATCATTGAACACTTGTTGTTGGGGTCGGACCCACACAAATATCACCTTACCACCACCCCTTGTTATTTGTCTAAGGTCCCATGCAATATGGGAGAATCCCAACACAAACCTATGGTAGAAATTGGCAAGGCCCAAGATGCTCTGAAGCTCAGTGAGTGTGGTTGGGGTTGGCCAGTCATGGATGACTTCGATCTTGGCTAGATCCACATGTATTCCATGTTGATCAATTATGTAGCCTAGGTAATGGACCTTGTCCATGCCGAAGGAGAATTTTTCCAAGTTGGCATATAGCTTGTGTTGTCACAGGGTGTGTAGAACCTGCTAAATATGTTGCAAGTGTTCGACCTAAGTCTTGTTGTAAATGAGAATGTCATCCAGATAAACCACTACAAAAGTATTGGTGAATGTTCGCAGGATATCATCCATCATCCTCATGAAAGTGGCTGGAGCATTTGTCAGACCAAAGGGCATGACCAACCATTCAAAAAGGCCTTCCTTTGACTTGAAGGTGATCTTCCATACATCTGTTTGTTCTATCGGGACCTGGTGGTAGCCAGACTTCAGATCAATATTACTAAAGTATTTGACGCCCATGATCTGATCAAGGAGGTCATCGATTCAAGGAATCAGGTACCAGTTTCTGACTGTGATTTTATTCAGAGCCCGATAATCAATACAAAGTCACCAGGATCTATCTTTCTTCTGTACCAGCATGAATGGGATCCCACAAGGTGATGAGATGGGATGAATGTGCCCCTTGTGGATAAATTCTTGGATATGTTGCTTGATCTCCTCATTCTCTAATAGAGAGCGACGATAGACTGGCCCATTAGGAAGTGGTGCACCAGGGGTCAGATCGATGGGGTGCTTGAGATGGAAGTGAAAAGGTACCCCGGTAGGTGAGGAGAAGGTATCCGAGTATTCTTCCATGACCTTATCTACTTGCTTCTGTTGTGTGGAGAGGTCGGCCGCAGAGACCCTAGATGTGGCTGTGATATTTCTCTCATTCTGAGAGCGAATCATGAAGAAGACAAACTTCCCCATCTAAGAGATGACCTTCCTACATTTCTTAGCATAGATCAAGGAAATAACCCTAGGTGGAACAACCTCAGGTATCCTATACAATTTCCTGTTCAAAGTAATAATAGCACTATGAGGCCTAGACTCATATACAACATGACGTTTCCATAAATAAGGTTGGCCCAAAATAACATCACAAACCTTGATAGGAGAAAAATCACACAATACCTCGTCTTTGAAGGTCTTGATGTCATACAATAGTCAACACTGTTGGATGACACAGAGATCGCTTCCCTGGTGGAGCCATCTAATGGTGAAAGGTTGTGTGTGTGGCGTTGTCGGCAGGGCCAGCCACTTGATGACCTATGCTGAGATGAAGTTCTTCTGGCTACCACTATGAACGATGAAGTGCAGTGGGGTGCCTTTTACCCACATATTTGAATGGAAGAGGCACTCTCCTTCTTATGGCTCATTTGGTTCACCATGTTGGAGCTTGGTGGTAGCAACGGTGGCACTAGGTTCCGCGTCAATGATCCATCTTCCCCTTTCTAGTTCTGAATCAGAGTCAGAACCCACATCTGATTCAGACGATTTCACTTCAGCCACCAACAAATTCTTCGAGTGGAAGTCAGCAGTGTTATGCCAAGGGCTCTTATGGAAGTCACACCACTTCCTGGTATCTTTCTTTGTCTTTCTGGTGTCCTTCTTTTCTTGCATCTTGGAATGGTTTTCCTAATACTGTCCATCTTTGCTCTGTCATTTGTTCTATGGGTTGGGGCCACCCTTTTCTATATTTTGTTGTGAGGGGTTCCCCAACCCAAATTGTCGCGTCTTTTGTTTGAGCTTTTGCTTGATTTTGATGGCATATCGGTAGCCCGCACCCAAGGATGAGATGCCCAAAAATTCCATTTCATTCTGGATGTATCTATGTAGAGCACCGCAATACTTGAGCACCATATGTCACTTCGAATATTTGATACCCAACTTGGTGCACAAGGTATGGAAGATATTTATGTAATCTGGCACTACTTGGTCTCTTTCTTGTCACAGTGTGGTCCATTTGGTATACAAGTCGTCATAACTTTTGACAGGGTAGTATTGTTCCTTAATAAAATCCCTGAAGGATTCCCAGGTGGTCATGATTGTAAATAATGAGGGTTCCTCTGTTTCCTTTTTCTCACAGAAAGTTTCCCACGAATCTTTGACATAGGGAATGGCTTTGAGGAGTGCAAAAGTAATATTTTCTCTATTCGAAAATTTATGGACAGAAAAATACCCTTCTAGTAGATTCAACCACTTGTCTACAACATTTGTGTCTATATTACCTTCAAATATAGGAATATCGAAGTTTATTTATACCTTGAAGGGGGCGGTGCCTCCTCTCGAAGAAGATCTATTGCCTGTTGGTAGCCGCCGAAGGATTTGCGCGAAATTATCCATCATCTTGTTCCTTTGTTGCGTGAGGGATTCCTCAATCAACAATTTGAAAGGATCTCCTGTCCTGTCATCTTTATTTTCTCCTTCCATGAGAGATTGTTTGGGCGTGCCAGAGATTTTTTCCTCACGAGAAACAAGCTCGAGACCTAACTCTTTGTACTCCAACCTTGTTGGGGACATGCATTAAGACGACAAGGAGCATACCAATCTGATACCACTGATCTAGATTTTATGAGCATAATGAAATGACTACAAATTATTACCATATGCTTAACATAGAATAACAGAGATATAGTAAAACTATTTTTCTATTCAATAAGGAAATAAGTTGAAACTATAAAATGCAGTGGAAAACAAGCTTGCTGGAATGGTGGCGGCTTATCTCTAAGAAGAGATGTGACAACTACGCTCATTTGCAAGAATATGATTACAATGAGGCTCTCAAGGACTTTTTACAATAAACAGGAGTTTCAAAAACCTTCAACATCCAAAAACCTAACCCTAGGAGATGAACCGTCAAAAGTCATGTGGGCCCCATTTGGGTAAGTCGGTACATAAACTTCCCAGGGTCGTAACTTTTGCATCCGATCTTTGTTTTAGGTGTATGATATCCCATTGGAAATATATATCCGAGGAATACAACATTTGCACAATTTTTTCAACCGCAACATACCCCAAAAAACGTTGTTGAGGGCCTCAAAATTGCTAGAAAGTTGTTTAGAGCCAGCTAGAAAAGGTGTGTGGCCACTGATATCCACCTGGATCATATTTCCACACATCTAAACACTTATAACTATGTAGAAATACCTATTTTATGCTACCATGCATAAACAATCCCTCTTAGCAAGGAAGGTATTATGCACCCATCCAAGTTTGTCTCTGAAGAACATGAACTTCCCTTTCGTCAAGGGTTTGGTTAGAATATATGAAACATGCTCATATGTGGAAATATACTGAAGCTTCACTGCTCCCTTCTATATCCTTTCCCGAATGAAGTGGTATATGATCTCAATATGCTTGGAATTTTTATGGAATACTGGATTCTTCTATATTTTGATACAACTCTAATTACTGTAGTATATCACGGTAGGCTCCAACTCCTGATCAAATAAACATGTAATAAATTTACAAAGCCATACTTGTTTCCATGTACTTTTCCTCTACTAAAATGAGTGCTACAAAAGTCTACTTCCTGCTGAACCAAGTAATCACTATTGACCCCAAGTTGAAGCAACACCTCGAGATGCTCTTTCTGTTTACTGCACTCCCTGCCCAATATGAGTTTGAGTATCCCTGCAACTCCACTCCATCTCTTCCAATATACCTCAATCCATAATCCATTGTACCTCTCAAGTACCTGAGCACATATTTCATTGTGATCTAATGCACCTGTCTTGGCTCCACCATGAATTGAATTAAGGTTTTCACAAAAAAACAAATATTTATCCTGGTGTTGACCAAATACATCAAGGACCCTATCAACTTCTTGTATATCCTGGGATCCACCAACTCTGAATTTGAAGTGGAAATATTCTTTATATTGGAAACCATAGATGTATCCATTGATATGTATTCCTCCATCAAGAATCTCTTCGATATCTCAATTGTTTACTTCCCTTGTCCAAGGAATATCTTTCCTGATACCTTCCATATCTATAATCCCAATAAATAATGCATAAAACCAATTTCCTTAATCTTGAAATCACTAGATAAATATTATTTGCACCCCACAATAAGTTCCTCTGCACCAGTGAGAAACAAATTATCAATGTACAGAACCAAGATGAGTGGATCTTCCCCAACAAGTATGAAGTACAAGTTAGGATCCACTTCACTCTTTGTAAATTCCATACTCTACAAGTATCATATTGGAATACCATTCCCTAGGTGTTTGTTTGAGTCTGAACAAGGATTTCTTAACCCTACACACATGAGACTCCCTCCCATGTACCTGAAATACCTTATGTTTCTATATATATACTTCTTCCTCAATAATATTGTTGAGGAATCTATTTTCACATCCATTTGATGTATCCTCCATCTAATAACTAAAGTAATAGAAATAACAGATCAAATAGAAGCATACCTAGTGACTAGAGAAAAACTCTCCTCGTATTCCACTCCCTCTATCTGGGAGAACCCTCTCACAACAAACCTCTCTGTCAACTTCTTGATGCTACCATTTTCAACATGATTGATCTTGTAGAGCCACCTAGAACTCACAAATTACTTCTCCTCTAGTCTCGACACTATGTCCCAAACATCATTCCTCATAATAGAGGTGTACTCCTCTACCATGGAATCCCACCATACCTGCTAATCTGTTTCTTCCTAAAAAATAGAAGACTCGACATCAATGATGCTACTCATAAGAGCCATGTAGTTTGGAAACTTGTTTGGAGGCTTGTTCTTTCTGATCGCACTCCTAGGAGCCTCAATAGCATCATTCAATGTATGTAATATCCACCTAGGTCTCTTAACATGACTGGAAGGGGACAACTCCTCCTCTCCACATGAATTCTGAACTATTGAATGGTTCTCATCCTTTGGAGCCTATTTCTCCTTGTCCTCTATCACCATTGATGACTCATGACTTCTCCTAGATGCCAAGTTCTCCTCAAAATTAACATCTCTTCTCACAACTATATTCCTCTTAGTTGGAATGAAGATCTTGTAATCCCTTGAGGTCTCGTTGTAACCCACAAATATACCATTTTTTCTTGAAGGCTCCAACTTCATCCTCTTCTCCATAGGCACATGGATGTAGACTGGACAACCCAAGATCCTCAAAGGTCTTATCTCTGGCTTCACCCCTAAGAATTCCTCCTCTTGAATCTTGTCCTCCAATATCCTATCAAGACTCCTATTCTACACATACACCACCATGTTACAAACCTCTACCCATAGGAACATAGGAAACTCCTAGTCATGTATCATAGCCCTATTAGAACCGATGATAGACCGATTCTTTATCTCCACAATCCCATTTTGTTGAGGGTTGTATGATACTTCTAGCTCCCTCTTGATCCCTTCCTCCTTTCAAAAATCCTTGAATTCATTGGAGGTGTACTAACCTCCCACATTAGCTGACCTCAAGACCTTTATCTTCTTCCCCGTTTGGTTCTCCACTTGAGCTCTAAATTACTAAAACTGACTGAAGACCTCATCCTTGGTCATCATAAAGAAGATCTGTTTTTTCATGGAAAAATCATCAATAAATGTCACATAGTATAATGATTCCTATATTGATACTATTTACATCAAACCACTCACATATGAATGGCTAAGATCTAATATCCTCTTGGACCTACTCTTTTTTCTAGGAAAAGAAGCCTTGGCATTCTTTCCAAGTGCACACCCTCTGCACACTCCCTATTGCTCAATACTAAAATATGAAAGACCTGTAACAATCCCCCTCAAAAACGGTAATTCCCTATAGTTTAGGTATCCCAACCTCTTGTTATACAACTAACATGGGTTGTCACTATCGTGTACCAAATATTGAACATGATTTCCCTGCAAGCTATACAAATTTCCCTCTCTAACCCCAACGATCGTTGCACTGTCTAGGCTATCTTTCTATGAACGTCTGAGTACTATCTCTCTATGAAAAGTAATGGGAAAAAACCATGTCCTCCATAGCTAAGACTAGGAGAAAATTGTTCTTCAAACCTGGTTCGTAAAGCACATCATATGCATCCAACAAACCTCCTGACTCGAGCTGGAACATAATTTTCCCCTCTCCCTTCACTACATACTTGGCGTCATCACTAAGCTTCACATGAACATTTGAGTCCATCTCCATCATACTACTCAATATCTCATGTGATTTTTTCATATGACAAGATGCACCATTGTCCAAGATCCATGTGATCCTCGTAGTTGTGTTGGTAGAAAGGAAAGAAACCAATAAGCAATCCTTCTTAAAATTTATTGCAAACTCATCAATCCACATCTTTGTTGATGTTGTTTTATGTGTCTTTCCTTTACCCTTCTTCTTCTCCATACACTGAGATGCATAATGTCCATTCACATGACATGAGAAACATTTGATTTTACTCAATTCCTTCTTCTTCCTTGGTTGCGATGATCCTCCATCACTGTTACCCTTCTTGCTAGAATTATTTCCTTTCCCCTTCTTAGTCCTACTGAAAAGATCCAATTTCTTCTCACTATTTCCCTGCTTGTTTCCCTTAGACTCCTCCTGGATCTCTTCTTCGATGCAATCATCCTAAAGGCTCTACCAATATGGGATATTTTCCCAAGAATAGACTACCTAGACAAATGGTTCCCAAGAGTTGGGAAAACCATTCAGTGCCAGATTCATGAGCTTTGTGTCCTATTTTTTCTCCCCTATGGATACATGTCAATCACACACCTGTGTGATCCTCATGAGATAGTTGGTAAAATTGTCATATCTATACATTTGCATTGATATAATTTTATTCCCTAATACCATCTTCCTATTCATGTTAGTGCTTTGGAATAAACCTGCCAATGAATCAAACATATATTTGGTCATCTTCTTCTCAAAGAAGTGAGGAATTTATTGATCCTTCACTGAATCCAAGAGTAATTTCTCAACTTTGATCTCCTTTTGGTGAAATTCCATTTTGCAGTATCTGTCAGTGGAGAAACTAATTTTTCCACTAACTCCCAAAGGTCATATTCCTTTAACACCAAAGTTACTATTACTTTCCAATATAGGAAGTTGGATGCTCCATCCAATATGTCTTCAACTCTCAAAGGTGTCGATTCCACCCCTTAGATCTATTAAACTTCTTTGGAAATAACCTGCTACTGAAAAATACCATGTACTGAACTATACAACCTCTTCCTGTGCTAACAACGTGACTGTTACACTTATACCTACGTTGTTCTATGTGACTTGTAACTGAATACCTTCATTATCTATGCGACTATATAAAAAATACTTGCACTGTCCTCAGTGACCAACCCGATTACAATACAATTGTTTCCCTAAAATCTGTCCTTCAATTTTTTCCTACTAGTTATATATCTGCTAAGATCTCCTTGTAAATGTGGTATATCTATTATCAATTTATATGGATCTGAGATATGGATTCCTCTCAGAGAATGTGCTCCGATACCATGTTGAAATTTCTCTTACTCCGACACCTAGGTATCTTGTTATCTAGTGATTTCCTTATTGCAAATCAGATTAGCATCTCACAAAAGAAAAATACATTGTTGGAATATTCAACTCAAATAAAATAAATATAGCAGAAGAAAAACTGGAAACCAAAAATATCATGCACAATACACATTGATATTCCTCCCATCAACTAAAATTATCATTCAAATAACAACAAATCTTACAAGGGCTCCTTTACTGGAAAAATGGCTCAAATAGAAAAGAGACAAAGTAGATTAAAACATGACTGGTTTATCTACTTCCAAACCTACTTTACAATCCTGTAAGGAAACAATGTGATTGTTACAATGATATCCACACTGTCATGCACAAATGTAAAAATAAAACTCATGCTAATTTCATGATTGTACCATAATACATACATTGTTCTGTGGTGGTTGATCCTTATGTTGTATTGTTGTTCTCTCACTTTCTATGACCTAGATCTCTAGATGGAATTCCTTCTCCACCTATCCAAGGTCTCTTTGAATCATAATCCTTCATGATCCAATCCTCTCTCTGTCAAATAAACCTCTCTCAATCAATATGTCAAGTAAAGTGTCTTCCTCCTTCACCCTAGCCTTTTTTTTATAAGATTGAGTTATAACTTAACCCTAATATACAAAGTGATTGACAGCTGAGATTACTTCTCACCTCACTTGAGATTAGCGATTGTTATTTAATTAACTAATCCTAATTAAAGGATTTCCTTAAATAAAACTCAACTTACTAAATAAAATCACTTTACTTTAATAATTGCTTTAATTGAAGTAAAGTCAAGGATAAAAGGATTTGGATGATTTCCACACATCTAGACACTTAGACCTATGTATAAACACATTTCTGATTCTACCATGCATTAGTAGGAACTCCACTGGCTCACTCCATTTTAGCTTTCTTGCTTCATAAAAAAACAAATAAAACACTTAAAAATGTGAATGTTCAGACTTCTAGGAAACACTTCATGTGTTTTTATTAGTAGAAAATGTTTTGGGTCATAGTTGTGACCCATCATCACAGACATGAGTAATAATGTTAACCTCACATGTGTGTGTGTGTGGTTGCGGGGGGGGGTATTATTTACTCTAGATTAACACTTAAGAAATTTCTAAGTCTTTTCTCATTTTTTCCAACTCCTCGCCTCCACAATGTGCATGTTGCATGCCTTAACGAACCAATGAAAAAATGTCATCACCTAGTAATGGAAACTCCACTTCAACAACCACAAGTGAATTACACTGCTATTGATGTGTAGTCCATAAATATTCCAAGTTTTTGATTTAAAATTTTCAATTAGAAAACAACAAAACTTGAGGTACAAAATCTACCTAAGGATAGTAGAACCTGAGATTCCACCAATTCCTACCAAGATGCCTCAAATCCAAACATGGTCTATGATAATTCACTCTTAAAGACTACACTTTTTGAACACTACTATGATACAAATCTCACATGTACCCAACCCCTCTCTTTCGTAATTTCAAGGAGGAAAGGAACCAAATTCTTGCATAACGTTGTAATTTCCCTAAGTGATGAATTGTAGTTATCCTACTTTCTATACTAATATTGCATTGAAAAAATTCTAATTACCAAAAATATATTGATTTCTCATTAAAAAATTAAAAAAGAGATGCAATTACTAATGATTAATGAATACCTTAAGCATTGATAGAAGCATGGATAGAAGTATAATTGCACTAAAATAGAAATATTCACATTCATGTTATAGAACTTCCCATGTGTTGTCAACGTGGTTTACTAGGTTGAGGATATCAAGGAGCTAAAATCCCCCATTAAAGTTCAATTCTATCCAAGTGGAATGCTTGTGCTTGTTCTTTCTCATTTTAATATTCATTTTCACATGTATTAATGATTGGGGCCAAGTGAAAATCTAAGGCAACTTTCATGGAATATATACCCCCACACATAGTTTCTTAGCTAAAAAGAAACTAGTTTGTATGAAGCTAATGGTTCCCCCGCACTATTAAATATGGGCACATTAGCCTCATCATGATAAGTGGAAGCTTAGTTGAAAGTAAAAATGAACTTTCAATGTGCTTCAACCATGTTAGCACTCTGTAATTTGCCCAAGGTTGTGATGGCAGTCACAGAGACAACATCAAAACCACTTCGAGTCTTGGATCTAGCCCTCCAAGACTCAGAGAGGGATCTCTTTGTCAAATTTAGATTTGTTTGAAAGAGGATATTAGGCTAGCTATGTAGAATATGATAAGTTTATGAGTTGGGTAGGTGCAGCGAAGAGGAACCATGGGCAATGGAGTCACAATCTGAGATTTAATCAAAAAACAAATCCTACAGACAACCTTACAGGGCAAGGTAGGAAAAGCATTGAATTCTTCGTAAGATTGGGGTATGGTGGAGGGGGAAAATTGTTAAGAGGTCAATTTAAAGATAGAGAATTAAATAATTCTGCGTTTAACTTTTAGTGGAAAACATTGACATTGCTTTAAATTGGGAACATGGTGTTTTTACACAAATCCTGATCTTAAATCTCTTTGAAACAATGGAGAAGACAAACATATATGATAACAGAGGAAAACAAAATCACAATGATAAAAAACTTCACCAATTAATTTGACACAAGAATCTTGTAATTGCTGTGACTGTATTATTTGAATTGATGAAAAATACAGCTGGCTCTGTGAGCTCTGATACGAGATTTAAATCATGGTCCCTGACTGACCAACCCTTTTACATTAAAAATCATCTCTATAAATAGGATAGGTCTACCCATAGGTTTCAGAAGTTGGATTCAACTGCCTCGGCCAAAAATAGCCAAAAATCCCCCAAAATCTGGAACTGTCCGCCATGAGAGACGGGCCTAATTTCTGCAAAAAAGGGGTCTGAACAGACATATGTTTCTCTTCAACGTTAACACCTGGGAAACAACTGAAGTAGTTTATTTTATATGGGCATGTTATGGACAAAAACCTCCCTCGGTTTCACTAAATTCACCTCCAGCTGGCCGTAACAGCTCCTGCAATATCGGGACTATAACAGAAAAACCGAAAATCCGAAAAAAAAAAAAAAAAAAAGGATGAAAGATAGATTAGATTCTCCCTGCTCATGGAACCTATGCAAAAACTGAGAGAGGTTTTTATTATTCAGGAAGTTATGGAGAAAAACCTCTCTTTGTTTTTAAAAATTAGTTTTTATTTTCCCAGAAACGGCCTCGGACGAAGACATGCTAAACATACGAAAATAGGTGAAAATGGGAAAAAACGGTTTTACATTCGAGAAGACGGTATTCCGGACCCCCCCTGAGGTGGTAAGCAATTTTTTTTTTTGGGGGGGTGGGGGGTGGTCCACTGGCATGTGGGGGTGACACCTGTCCGGGGGGTGGTTTTTAAAAACTATCATTTTGGACCCCCCCCGCTTGTTAAACTTCAGATGGTGAGGGGGGGTCCAGAAAGTTTAACCACCGTTGATTTATTTGTTTGATGTGAATGAGAGTGTATGGGAGGTATTTGGGTGGGTAGACTTAGGGTAGTGTAGTTTTTATGTTTTTAATTTTTAGTTTTTAGTTTTTTAATATATTTTATGTTTTGTTTACGTTGTGTTTTATGTTTTCATTTTAATATTTGTTTTATTATGTTTTTTATTATGTTTTAATTATTTTATTACCCTTTTTGTTATGTATTTTATTTTTATATATGTTTTATTATATTTTAATTGTTTAAGTTTTATTTTTTGTTTTTATATCTAATTTGTTTTGTGTTTTTTAATATAGGCTTTGTTTATTAGTTTTACTTTTTATTTAATTTTAATTAATCCAACTCTAACTTAATTATTAATTTAATTAATTAACAATTGATTAATTACTAACACGCTAACTCAATTATTAATAATTAATTTTTATTAACAGGTTTAATCATAACTATTAACCTAATGTTTTTATCCCGAGTCTGTTTATTCATGGAGGGGTAAGATTGGCAAAGGGGTGAAGGAATGAAGGGTGAGGGACTGACAGGCATAGCGTGGATGAAGGATGTAGCATGGATCAGAGGAGGCCTTATGCAATGGATGGATGACATGTTGGGATAGGGCCTGCTGGAAGAACTGCCTCATTCCGGACCCCCCCAAACCGTTAAAGGCGGAATGGTCGGAGGGGTTCAGAATTCAATCTCAACCATAGATCTATGCGTCGACCTCTCAGTCGTTCAGATGCGCACCTTCTTTATACCCGATTCTGGACCTCCCCTGCCATTAAAGGTAGAATGGTCAGGGGGGTCCAAAAAATCTTTTAAACCGTAGATCTCAGCGCCAGCCTCTCAACTGTTCATTTATGCGTTGTCTTTACTCTGTGAGCGCAAAGTCATATTTGCTCCAAAACTTAGGATAAGTGAATTATGTGGATTTTGTGCACTGTTTCCCTTGATTTTGTCTCCATGGGGTTAGGAAAAACTACTCAGCATCAACAACCATGGATTTTCTTTTCTTTTTCTTTCCTTGAAAATAATTTGCAAAGATGAAATATTATTTGCAAACTAAAATACACCCAGAGTGAAAAAATTTCCAGTCACCAGATGATACTATGAATTATAGGGTTATAACAGTGGCTCCACCTAGGGATGGCAACTTATTTCAGGAGGTGTCAAGAACCACAGACCTATGAACGTGTAGACCGGTGCTTTATCCATTGGGCTGATCCCAAAATCTTATTCTGCAACCTATACCTGTTGTGATCTTGCAACTGAAACCAAATTAAAATAAACACTGCTGAAAAAGAGATGCTTGAAATGCTGAGATTATTCATTTTTACCTACCTACCCTATGCTACTGATAATTTTGTCATTCTAAATGATACAATAATGCCAATGCAACCAATCAAGTAGTTGTTGAGACCAGAGGACTTTTTGACTGCTCGTTAGCATAGTGAAAAGCGCAGCTTGACCTTTTGCCCATAGACTCAAAACTGCAAAGTGTAAAGGCCATTGTTGAAAACATGTTAGATATTTACCATAGATACCTCGACAATCTTGAAGAACAAAATTACTGCCGGAGATAGATTGAGGCTCTACAGTGAAAAAAATCTCCATATAGGTGGCCATAGGATCAAGGTAGAACTGACCTGTTTCTTGATATTCAAACTTAACCAACTCAACCTCATGGTTTGATGCTATGGTTGTGCTATTTGCATCCTCATGCACTTCATGACATGGCTGCAACTTTTCTGATGGGTTCTGAAATGATGCTTCTGCTGAACACACCCCTGTAGCTGACTGTCTAATCATATCCCTATCATAACAACTTTTTATCCCATTGTTGGATGATGGAAAATGACTTTGACAACACAGGTCATCCAACTGATCAGTTATTGGATCTTGAAAAGAATGACAAGATTGTTGCATTGATTCAAATGAAATTTACTGACTTTTTATGTATTTATCCTTCAACGCTTGTTCAAGAGTCTCCTTCAAAATTTGAAATGAATTAAATCACAATGGTACATAGTTCTTTTGGATTAACTCATAATTTGTCTCAGGCTCTAAGCTTTCATCAAGAATTTGAAAATCAATGTAGGTCAAGGGCTGTGATTATGGGTTTAGAACTGCCTCCATATCCTTAATGGCATCTTCAACTGATTGATCAGAGAAATTTCTGTCTTCACTATTTTCAACTGGCCTAGAGTTTCTTTTCAGAAATTGAAAAGATGAGAAACATAAGGGCAAAGTGTTTTCACTTACTCTGAGATTTTCTGCACTTTGATCATTGCTGTCATAATTTCCATGTGCAGATTGATTGTTATATCTGAGATGTAACTGATCTTCTTCCTGCCAAAAACATGTTGTTGGTTTCTCTGAACACTCAACCTCTATTTCAGCCTCATGATCATCATCATACTGGTCACACTTGGGTAAATCATCCATGGATGAAATGCCATTGAACATGCATATCATGTCAGGAGAATCTTCCACCACTCTTTGATTTTGAACTTCATCTTCGACTGTATGGTGAATGGAACACATGAAAGAATAATTATCCAAACCGTGGTACCAAGGGTGAACAGAAAAATGTTTGGTAACTATGACCTTTTCTTTCTCCGAAATCAATGGAACATGATGTCTTTGGACAACAAGCTCCTCTTTTATGCTAATCTTCTGCATCATCTCTTCCATGGTGCTGGCCAGAATGTCTAGTTTAGCTTCTGAAGATTTCAGCTGCTCCTTTTCTTTGTTCTTTACTTTTGACCTTTTGATCAGCAAGTTGACCTCCACATCAACTGTAACCTTTTTCATTTCTTCAAGACTTACACTATTCCTTTCTCTTAACTGAAATGTCATCTCAGGATCGAAGGCATCTGGGTAATGCAAGTGAGTTGATCCTGGGGGTGGCCTTATATCAACATGTATTGCATGATATACCTTATTGAATCTGGTTAAAAAATGATGTATTGTCTCCCCTGGCTTTCTTTTCAAGTGGTCATACTCTTCTAGGATGAGGAAAACATTTCCCATGACCACCCATCTATCTAGGAAAACTTGCATAAATTGATGAAAATTTCTGATATTTGCAGCTGGCAGATTTCTAAACCAATTCTTAACTTTTCCTTGCAAAGACAGGGCAAAAATCCTGATACAGACATCATCATCTTTGACCTCATAAAGGTCAAGGAAATCCTCAAAGTTTTTAATATGTTTTTTAGCAGTGATCTTCCCATTTTCTCCATCAAACCTGGGCAGATTATTGATGTAATTGATAGGGAAGTCATGGAGAATAGGAGGCAAATCTAGAGGCTTGTATCAGTCTCGGACTTTTGCAAGCACATGAGATGAAGAAAGAGGCTCACAACCATCCAGAGGTTTAGCAAGAGTAGGAGATAAAGTAGGAGGCGGATGTCTCACTAGGTTTTCTACAGGTGCATCTGGGAGGCACACAGGTGTATGAGTATGTACATAATCTACAATTGGGGATATGATATCTTGAGGCTCATCAATCAACAGGTGGTCAATGTAATCTTCAACAATATACTTTTGATCAGGCTTAGAATAAGACAAAACATAATTGTAGATAAAACCAAAGATGTCTTGAATGCAATTTGAGCTTGAGTACCTGGTCTTTCTAGGCTGCTTGGCCATGCTTCAGGTTCATCCTCCAGTGGATTCTTTGAGTTGGCACTGTCTAGAGCTGATTTGGAGTCGCCAGGTGAATGATCTCAACCTTCTTGTGTTTGGTCATTGTCCACCATCAGTGATCGGATCTGGAGCTTTGAAGTGTACTACTGGGGAAAGTTCCCCAGTATGGTCACCATTCTATTAGCACTCTGTAATTTTCCCAAGGCTATGATGACAGTCACAAAGGCAACATCAAAACCACTTCGAGTCTTGGATTTATCCCTCCAAGACTCAGAGAGGGATCTCTCTGTCAAATTTAGATTTGTTTGAAATAGGATATTAGGCTAGCTATGCAGAATAGGATAAATTTATGAGTTGGGTAGGTGCAATGAAGAGGAACCATGGGCAATAGAGTCACAATCTGAGATTTAATCAAAAAACAAATCCTACAGACAACCTTTGAGGGAAAGGTAGGAAAATCATTGGATTCTTCGTAATCATTGGATTCTTACTAATCAACCCTTTTATATTAAAAATCATATTTATAAATAGGATAGGTATCCCCATACATTTCAGAATTTGGATTCAACCGCCTCAGCCAAAAATAGCCAAAAATCCCCCAAAATCTGGAACTGTCCGCCATGAGAGACGGGCCTAATTTATGAAAAAAAGGGGTCCAAACATACATCTTTTTCTCTTCAACGATGACACCTGGGAAAAAAATGAAGGAGTTTATTGTATATGGGCACGTTCTAGACAAAAACCTCTTTCGGTTTCGCCAAATTCACCTCCATCTAGCCATAACAGCTCTTGCAAGGTCAGGACTGTAACAGAAAAACCGAAAATCCGAAAAAAGAGGATGAAAGACAGCTTCGATTCTCCCTTCTCATGGCACCTGTGAAAAAATTAAGAGAGGTTTTTTTTCTTCAGGCTGTTACAGAGACAAATGTCTCTCGGTTTTTAAAATTTAGTTTTTATTTTCCCAGAAATGACCTCAGACGAAGACATGCTGAACAGGCGAAAATAGGTGAAAATGGGAAAAACGGTTTTATTTTCAAGAAGGCGGTATTCTGGACCCCCCCTAACGTGGTAAGCGGTTTGTTTTTTGGGGGGTTCTGGTGGCATGTGGGGGAGACACCTATCCGGGGGGTGGTTTTTAGAAACTATCGTTCCAGACCCCCCTCTCTCGTTAAACTTTGGATGGTGAGGGGGGGTTCGGAAAGTTTAACCATCGTCGATTTATTTGTTTGATGTGAATGAGAGTGTATGAGAGGTATTTGGGTGGGTAGACTTAGGGTAGTGTAGTTTTTATGTTTTTAATTTTTAGTTTTTTGGTTTTTTAATATATTTTATGTTTTGTTTACATTTTGTTTTATGTTTTCATTTTAATATTTGTTTTATTATGTTTTAATTGTTTTATTACCTTTTTTGTTATGTATTTTATTTTTATATATGTTTTATTTTATTTTAATTGTTTAAGTTTTATTTTTTGTTTTTATATTTAATTTGTTTTGTGTTTTTTAATATAGGTTTTGTTTATTAGTTTTACTTTTTATTTAATTTTAATTAATCCAACTCTAACTTAATTATTAATTTAATTAATTAACAATTGATTAATTACTAACACGCTAACTCAATTATTAATAATTATTTTGTATTAACAGGTTTAATCATAACTATTAACCTAATGTTTTTATCCTGAGTCTGTTTATTCATGGAGGGGTAAGATTGGTGAAGGGGTGAAGGAATGAAGGGTGAGGGACTGATAGATGTAGCATGGAGTGGAGGAGGCCTGATGCAATGGATGGATGACACGTTGGGATAGGGCCCGCTGGAAAAATTGCCTCATTCTAGACCCTCCCCATCGTTAAAGGCATAACGGTCGAGGGGGGGGGGGTCCGGAATTCAATCTCAACCGTAGATCTATGCGCTGACCTCTCAGTTGTTCATATGCGGGCCTTATTTATACCCGATTCTAGACCCCCCCTACCGTTAAAGGTAGAATAGTTAGGGGGGTTCGAAAAATCTTGTGAACCATAGATCTCAGTTCCAGCCTCTCAACCATTCATTTATGCGTTGTCTTTACTCTGTGAGCGCAAAGTCATATTTGCTCCAAAACTTAGGATAAGTGAATTATGTGGATTTTGTGCACTGTTTCCCTTGCTTTTGTCTCCATGGGGTTAGGAAAAACCACACAGTGTCAACAACCATGGATTTTCTTTTCTTTTTCTTTCCTTGAAAATAATTTGCAGAGATGAAATATTATTTGCAAACCAAAATACACCAAGAGTGAAAACATTTCTAGTCACCGGATGATACTATGAATTATAAGGTTATAACAAACCACACCACTAAAATTAACATGGAAAAAACAATTTTTGGCATAAAAGATAATACTTTAATATTTGTAATTGATTGAATCCATGTCAAATGGTTGCTAAGAAATAATTTCCACCCAATTATATAAATTCACTATGAATGCCACCCCAAGCCAATATTATAAATTGATATAGACATGATATTTTCTGTCACAAACACATAATTATTAATACTCATATCTCACATATTTACATAAGAATCATGTTAACTTGTGTTCTACAATGAATCAACATAATAGAACAAGCATATGTAGAAAATAATGATACAACAATCAATGAGGAACTTGCTAGGATACATTATAGTCAAATGTTCCCTTACTATCATTCTCATTGGACAAGAGACCTTATTATATGAATGATCAGGATTTATGAGTGGAATGAAATGAAACCATAGAATTATTAACACATAGAAACAATGAAAATTAATAGAGATACAATAAAACTTGGCTTCTATTAAATAAGAAATATGCTAAAAACTGTAAAATGCAGACTGAAAACAAGCTTGCTAGAATGGTGGTAGCTTATCTCTAAGAAGAGATGTGATGGCTACACTCATTCACATGAGTAAAATGTAGATATGAAGGCCTTTTTACAATAAACATGAATTACAAAACCCTATACATCCAAAAACCTAACCCTAGGAGATGAAGCGCCAAAAGTCATGTGGGCCCCGTTAGAGTAAGTTGGGACATCAACTTCCCTGGGTCGCAACTTTTTCATACGATATTCGTTTAGGGTGCATGATAGCTCGTTGTAAAGGCATTAATGAGGAGATTCATTTAGGGGGATCAATCAAATACTTTGGCTATCATTGAGGTTCCTAATCATGAAAAAACGTTGTTTAGGCCCTAAAAATGGCTCCAAAAGTTCAGGAACCGAAAAACTGCTAAAAATAGTAAGTTGCCAAAAAATTGTTTTGATCCAGTTGGACAAGGTGGGTGGCCATCAAGATCCTCTTGGAAAAATACTACCCCCTTAGTATGAAATGGTTTCCATTGTGTTGAGTGCCCCCTGTTAGCATTAGAAGTCACACCTAGACTGTTGTAGATGTATTCCTAATACCCATCAGAATGTGAATAATAATGTTTTAAAAAATGTGGCAAATGGATGTGAAACTCAGTATATGATGTCAATCACAAAACATTCCATGAAATACACATCAACAATCAAGGCTTTGAATAGATTCAAATCAATGTTCAAGAGATATAAATGAAATATGGAAGACTTAGCAAGGAAAGTCAAATATGTGTATCAATTTACATCAGGTATTTCTGGAACACATATGGAAGAAAACTCATTTGAATAAGACTTCTTAATCCAAAGAGAAAACTACTTTGATCAACTTGCATAAAATACCACAATAAATCATTTACTGCAATAAAGAAACAAGCATCATGATGAATCCTTCACTAGAGATTAATACCAAAGTGAGACAGAACAAAGATGACAGTAGGAAAAAGACTGTTTTTCACCATTAAAAGATTCTTAAGTCTGGTCCATACATCAAGAAAAACTTTGTTACAATAAGAGACTAAATATAATAGTTTTCTCTTCAACCGTTCGAACCCCATCTCCAATTACAATGCATCTTAAATAACCAAAACATCAAATAACCCTTTACCATTCGCCCCTTAGCTTCCTCATAGGATTACATGCCTAAGGGAAGCATGGAAATAGGTGTACAACAAGAAAATAAAAAAATTATATTTTGTAGGAAAATGTTGGAAACGTATTGAACAAGTCCTTAACAACTGGTGATGTGGCTTTACTACATGCAACTCCTTGAGGCATATGACCTTCTAATATGCAATTGAACCTCTGAATGTTGACACAAATTCATATTGCCACCTGGAAATCCCTCTCACCTTCAAAATATTCATAATGTGAGTTCACAACACTAGTGCTGCAAACTTTCCTAAAACACCCAGTTCGCAGCTCCAGTGACTGCAAACGTTGCAAACTTTCCTATAGCAGCTTGTTTTCTTGCAAAAATATTCCAACCCTTTAAAACTTGTACCAGAAGTAGGATAAATCTTCAAAAAATGTTGCAAAATCATTACAACCTGAAGTAACCTTGGAAAAACATAAAACACTGCTAAGTTTAGCTCGAAAACTCATCACTTAGTATTGTAACTACATGAAAATACCATGACAAAAATGATGTTGATGTGGAAGATCATGCTGTATTCATATTTTGGTTTTGGTACTCCTTCTAGTAGCCACCTTAGCCAACATATCTAAAAAAAAATTTCCACTTCTTCTCTGAAGGGTTGTAACTCTTCTTTTAATTTTTTGATTTCAGATTGGCAGGCTCTCTTCTACCTATATACATTCTTGAGTTTCACGTGAACGGGAAAAGACCTCTTAGCCATGAACCTATATTTATCAATGGTATCCTCATATAGATATAACATCTCCTTTATCTTAATTCGGGAACATAAATCTTCCTTTTTCAACTTGTCAATTTCATTTTTTGCATCCTTAAGCTACCTCAGTCTTTTGAAAGTAGGATTAATTTCATGAGAAGGAGTGTTGATATCAATAACCTCCATGGGATTCTTGGAAATATGAAATTTTTCCTTTTCCTGAGTTGAAGTCTCTTTTGTACTATCCTTTATAGGAACATGATGTTTGGATGTTGTTCTAGTAAAAGGTCTTCTAGATTTGAATTTTTCTGCAACAACTAGTGGGGAGAAACCAAGTTTTTTTTTTTCAACTTCCTTGTTTTTCTTGATGGTATTTTCATAGATATAGGTTCTTCCACATGTGAAATTTATCTATCAGTAGGTTGTTAGGGACTGCCTTATTCTTCTTTATCAGTAACTTGAAAAGATTTATCACTCCTGGTAATTATCTTCTTCTTGCTTGAATCTGAATGCACAATCTTCTCAATAGGGGTAGGAGTTTGTCATTTGGACTAAGTTGTAGGAGAAACATCTAACTGAAAATATGATGCAGCTAGGAAATTTTCCCAGTTAGTGTTAGTATTGTTCAACTCTTCCAGCACTAACATATTGATTAAACCAGAGTGAAAAACACTAGTGTCCTCCTGCTTGGACTTTGCCTAGACTCTATTTGGCATCTTTCCAATACTCCTGAAAAGGTAAAAGGGAAGGTTCATGGATTATTTCCCAGTGAAGTGTAGTAGTAATATGATATGGTATTGATATACCATATTGAACCTTCCTTCACATGTGAAGTACCTTTGGATGACCTTGAGCATCTTGTCAAAATATTCTAGCATGTGAATTTTGGGCACTCCTTTGGACATGTTATCTCCTTGATATTCAGGTTTAAATAATTCCTTGGAGAAATAAGAGTTAAAAGACATGGATTTAAAACACTTCTCACCACCATCAAGTATATCTGTAGCTACATAAATAGAATGCTCAGAGACTTAAAACTCCAACATACCCACCTTAGTCTTTGTTCCACTGCAATTAAGTGAAAATTGCTTGGCAACTTCAGGATTCCCTCTTTGAATTTTATGACAAACATTAAGGAAACCCACCCTTTGGAAGGCTTCCTTGAAAAATGGTTCAGATTTGATGAGTTGCATGTCATATGGTTTAGTTCTCACAATTTCTCCCCCCTTGTGGATTTTCTTTCCTGGCTGACTGTCCATAATTACTCTGTTGAAAACCACCTGTAACCTCTTATGACAATTGCTATGTGAAATATAGAGTAAAACAAGGATTTTTAGGGTTTGATTACATAACTGACATACTTATAGTTCACATGTTTGAAAAATTATACACAACAATGTTATGAAGTGGAGAAAATTGCAAGTAGGAATGCTAAGAGGGACAACAATTCAATTTGAGTGAAGCTGCAGACAGGAAAAAAGAGATAACTCTGTGTAAACAAGGGCTTGTAGCACCAACCACCAATTTGCAGTGATAGTCTAAAATACAATCAAAATAGGCTTTATGAAAGACTGAAAATACTTTTCATGTCTGAGAGGGAACATATAATGACTGGTTAAAACCTAGGCCTTAAAAAATTTCAAAATTGACAAGGGTTTGGTCAATCAAAAGACAAAGGGTTTGCAGCGCTAGTTCGCAGTGCCAGTTTGCAGCACATAATTTGTAGTGCAGGGTTATAATAGACAGTTCGTAGCCCATAATTATGAATGGGTAATATTAATTTTTTACAAAAGGAACCTATAGGATGACCCTGAGCTAACAATCTTGAACAATGACCAGGGTTTACAACACCAGAATAGTGGGTTTTAATGGTGGAGAGAGTTAGTAGCGCATGAACATTTAACAGTTTACAGCACCATAAATACACAACAACTTTAAATTCTCAATCAACCATATAAGAAGCATGAAATAATTAAAGGGGCACCTGGTATGTCTGAATTTAGGTTGGTTCTTTGTGAAATTGATTTGGTATTAAATGAAAGCATTCAATCCTCTTCAATATACTATAGCTATTTCGCAGCACCAGTTTTCAAACTCCAGTAGCGCGCTTCATGGGAACTGTTAGAATTGTTCCATGGCATAATCTTGAAAATCATAATGAAATGAATGCATTGAAGATGATGATATCTCCCTCGACATGTTTTCAAAGTGAAATGATGAGAGATTAGTGCACAAGGTACTTCTTGGTACACTACGAGCTTTTAGGTGAGTTGGCAGGAAGAAAAATTGACATCTGACTTGACCTCTAAACAGTTGGAAAATGACATAATGGAATTTTGTGTACAAACCCTTGAGATGGGACATATGATGATGATTTTAAGACCAGGGTTGAGACCCATGATTTGACCCTTATTTCCTTCATGATGATAAATGATATCATGACACTGAGGCTCTAAACCAAGACTAAAAACAATACTATGCTTATGGAAAAATAAAAAATTGAGTTATGACATGAGATATAACCTAAAACCTAAGATTTAAATACCCTATGACTCAAAACAAGACAAATCCAAAACAATTTGACCCCTACACATCCTATGTACTAACATATGGCTCCACAGGGGATGGAGACCTCCCTATGAGGCTCCAAGAATATGTAGTTCTTGTTTCTTATCCACTGGGAAATGAATCATTATTAAAATAAAATGTAACTAACTAAAATACTTCTATTTACATTGAGATGAAGCCACCCATGCTTTAAAAAATGTATTTCTTTAGAAAATTCCCATTTACTGGGCCACCAAGAATTTCAACATCTTCCAAATTCTGCAAATTAAAGGTATTATTTTGCAAAACTTCAGAAGTTTTAAAAGGACCAACCCAAATGGATTTGAATTTACCATTTTTTCCCTTGTCTTTCCTTTGAGCATCCCACTTGAGTACCAGGTCTTCAAGCTGAAAATATTCCTTCTTCACTTTCTTGTCAAAAACATCTTTGATTTTTTGTTGATGACTCTATGCTTTATCAAAAAGTTTCTCCTTGGTTTACTATACTTCCACAAGTTGATGCATCCTCTTAATCATATCATTTGGTTCCCCTTCTTTATCTTGAAGAAAATTTTCCACATGTAAGGCTAGTTGAGAAGGGAAAACAACTTCAGTTCCATTAACCAACTGAAATGGTGTGGTGCCAATTGACCTCTTGGTGGTTACTCTATCTGCCCATAGGGAAAACTTCAACTTTCAATCCCATGAATTATTTTTATCTTCCAACAATTTTCTGATGATCTTCACTAAGATTTTGTTGGAGGATTAGGCTAATCCATTACCCTTATGTTAATATGTAGTAGAGTGGATAAGTTGAATCCCAAATTTTTCAAAAAACTTCACCAGAGGATCAACTTTAAAAGATGAAAGATTATCAGTAACAATTTTATTAGGACAACCAAACCTTGATAGAATATATTCCAGGAAACCAATAACTACTTGTGTGTTTCATTTATGGTGGGAATGGATTCTATCCACTTGGTGAAGTAATCAGTAGCATTCAAAATCTAACGATGTTGGCCACTTGAGTATGGATGAATTTCTCCAATAAAGTCTAACCCCCATTGCTGAAAAGGGCCAGATACCACTATGGGTTTTAGAGGAAAATATTTGAGTTGTTGTTTTCCTAAGAATTTATGACATTTTTCACAAGTTCTGATATTTTCAAACACATCAGTGAATAAAATAGACCAAAATTACCCAGCTCTAAGTATCTTCTATGTTGTAGTCCTCCAAAAGTGATGACCTCCACATAGACTCATGAAATTCAGTCATAGTTTTTTTTTCCTCTTCTAGATCCAAACATCTTAAAAGAACCCCTACATGATCTTTCCAATATAGAATCTGATCAACAATGCAATACCTGACTACTCTAATCTTCAAAGCCCTCACTTTGGTCTTCTCAAGTCCAGTGGGAGGTTGCAAATTTTGCAAGAAATGGATGAGGTCCTTATACCAACTTCATTTTTTCAATTTTGCATTGATTTGCAAGTTGCTATTAGGAATATCAGATTGTTGATTTATAGATTTAGTACACATGAAATTCACTCCTAGTGCCTTAAAATTTTATTCAGCCATCAATCTAGCTAAACCTTGACCCTTCACTAACTTGGTGGGTTTCACCTCAAGATCAAACTCCAAAATATTGGAAATCCACTTACTTATTTTCCCATCTATATCAGGCTAAATTCAAATTTCTTTCACATATCTTGAAGGGACATAAGTAATAAGTTTTTAGTGAAGAATATATACCTTGAAATATTTTAGAGCTTTGACTAAAGCATAATCTCATTTCTCCATGATGTCATGTCTGACTTCAACATCTCTCAAGAATTTATTGAAAAACAAAATAGGATGCTCCATTCCATATGAATTCTTTTGACGAAGGACAACAACTAATGTATCATATGAGGAAAAGGATAAAATCAAAAATTCCTTTGAGTAGACAGGACTGATTAAAACATGAGCATCAACCAATGCTTGTTTTATTTTCTCAAAAGAATTCCTAGTTGTTGGTGTCCATTTTACTTCATTCCCTTTCTCAACATGGCAGTGATGAATTTCACTAACTCAACAAAGTTATATATAAATCTCCTCAAAAATTTTAGCATACCTAAGATGGACTAAATTTTTTTCTTGGACCTTGGGAGAGAAAGAGTTTTGATAGCCTCTACTATACTTGGATCAATGTTTACTCCTTCGGCTGAAACAATATGTCCTAACAACTTACCTTCCTTCATGGAAAAAACATAATTCTTGGGATTAAGGGACAAACCATAATTTCTGCACTTCAAAAATACCTTCTCTAAATGTTGGTAATGCTCTTGATCAGACTTGGAAAACACTATGATATCATCCAAGTAAATAACCACAAACTTGTCTTTCTCTCCAATGAATGCAATGTCCATTGGACATTGGAAAGTTACCCCTACAATCATGAGACTGAAGGGCATATTGGCATACATGAATGCACAACAAGGAGTAGTAAATTTTTTCTTTTCTCTATCCTCTAGTAAAAAATAAATCTAATTGTAGCTTGAAAACCCATCAATCATTGAAATCCTTACTGAGCATGTCATCATTTGCAAGATATGCTCCATTTTTTTGTAAGGGGTAGTTGTCTATTCTGGAACACTAGTTTAAGTTTTTGAAATAAAAAAAAGCCTGATCTCACCATTATTATTTCTTATAGGGACCAAATTAGATATCCAATTGGAATACCTTAGAGGTAAAATGATCGGAGCATCAAGCAATTTTTTGACCTCTTTCTCCATGATAGGAAATAACATAGGGTTGATCTACCTTAGTTTCTATATGAAAGGTTTGGTTTCATCCTTCAAAGGTATTATATGATCAATGATGCTAGTATCATAAGTTTCCAAGTCCTCATACTTCCATGCAAAAATATCAAAAAATTATTTCAACAGTTTGATATATTCAACCCTTTTATTTTCTGACAACTGGACAATTTAACATATTTGGGTTCCTCTTAAGTGCCTAGATTATATTCTATCAGATATGCATTTTCATTATAACCACTCACTTTCACATCAACATCAATGTTATCAAACAGTCTCTCCAAGGGAACAAATCCTTTAGGAATATCATTTCTAGGAAACTGAACAATTTTATGATCTGCAATCTTGTTCAAAATTTTGCCAGCATGTTGATTTTTATCATCATCTGAATCTTGGTCAATATGAAGAGTAGAAAATTCATCTATTGTTTCCAAAAACCTCTTTAGTTCTTTATCATCCTCAAAAACCTTCCAATTCTTGACATTATTAGGTATAGCAGGACTATATTTCACCTCAACATAATACTTAGGCTTTGGAGGTAGTGGGATTTTAAAATTACTAGCAGAAACAGCTAAGGAATCAACCAATGTATTATCCTCTCTTGGAACAAAATATATTTTGAAGGATAAGAAGAAATTATCAATAAGGTTCCAAACCTAATTCCTTTAATATCTAATTCTTGGATGCTTTTCTTGATAGATTTTTCTAACTTGATGCACAATCAGCTCTGCATCTCCAAAAATTAACAATTCTTCAATTTTCATGTCCCTTGCAGCCCTAAGCCCCAAAAATAATGCTTCATATTGTGCAATGTTGTTTGTGGTTTCAAATTCTAGTTTGAAGGACAAGGTTATGACCTCTTGAGAAGGAGAAAAACACTACTCCAGCACCAACACTATCCTTGGAAGTTGCACCATCAAAATACATTTTCCATGTTTGAGCACCTTGTCTAGTTGTCTCACATGTTGTTGGTGACTGATTTTTTATTTACAATGGTGACTGAGGAAAAACAATAAGATGCAGAATGCTAGATCCTAAATTAGTATCAACAACATAGATGAGATGGTTTGTTGGGTTTCCCTCATCACTTATGATATATGCAAGTTATTCCTCTCTATATAACATTATGTGTTCACCCCCAAAGACTGGTATGGTGGCATAAGAAATATCCATTTGCAATGTTCCTCCTAACCTCTTGATCCATGATATAGAAAACAACATCCCAAATTTGGGAGGAACATATGCAACTACAATATCCATGACTATGCTCTTCATAGGTAATTGAAAAAGAGTGACAATTAGATCTTTAATAACTCCAAGAAATTTTACTTTTCTTGAGTCATGTTGGCCCTTGACCAAGTTTTGGAGAACCTTGGTCATGTTTGACCAATTTTGGGACTTCAACAGGCTAGTCGAAGATGGAGCACCCAGGTGAAGCGGAGATCATGGGATCTCACCCCCTTTTGTGGGTTTCTTTGGGTGTTAGTGTTTATGTAACGGGTATGGGATGTTGGCCCATGGGTTTTACCCATGTTTAGGCCCCTGTTTTAATATATAAATAAGTAACTAGGCAATGTAAGAAAGATACCTAATAGGATGATGGCTAAGTGCTAGAGTAAGATAGAAGTAAGCTTTGTGCATACTGAGTGTTGATAACTTGCAAAGCTAAGTGCAAGTGATTGTAAGAAGGCTCTGTGCTATGCCAAGCTCGAGGAAGGAGGATTTGGCGAGGTGGGTGTAGATCTCCTGTCATATGCGAAGTTGGCTTTGTGGCTCTGTGCATGTAAGAAGATAATAAATAAGAACAAGAGTTGGTGGACATAGCCCCACGCTGGGGGTGAACCACGTATATCCGGTGTTATGTTCTTTGTGTTGTATTATTCTTGTATTTTCTTAGTGTTGTAACCTTTATGTATGTTAGATGCATCTGATGTAGTATATTAGTGCTTATTAATGTGAATGAATGTTAGATTTTCTTGATGCTATGTGTTGAATGGTTGGATGTGATTAGGTCTTGATGAATACTGCATTGTTCTTTAATTAGGGTTTTAACCTATGATGTGAATAAGAGTACATATTAATTGATGTTAATTGATAATTGATTTGTTAAGTATTGTTATCATAGATCCGTGTCCCAGCTAGGTTGTAGACACTTGAGTCCTACAACCCCCCTGCCTATACCTCAGCTGAGACTTCATCTACTTTGCAGGTGTTTCTGAAAGGGTCGATAGTTAGGTTTTTGTTGGTGCGTTGTTGAAGCTTTGAACCCTGGGTCTGCCCCTGTGCCAACAAATGGTTCTGTTGTCGGGACATGAAATTGTGATTTCTAGGAAATGAAGAAAAGAGAAATCTTTGTGCATAGATATGTTTCTCTAGTGCACAATATTCTAATCGACTTGAAAAGCTCTTTGCTAAGAAGGGAATCGGATCTGAAGAAAAGAGGTAATATCTTAAAGCTTTGTGCTCTGATAAAGGTAAGATAAGTGGAAATTTTTGTTTTGAAGGAATGGATCCAGGTATGCTTGATAGATTTTGTCCTATTCTGAAAACTAGGGCATAGCTACAAGAAAGAAGATTTGATATGAATATATGATAGAAATAGTGAAATATATGTTATTCTTATGCATAGAAATAATTTTTGGACTAACAAGTGGATGCAAGATCCTAGAAAGAAATTTTTGTAGGTTCATCACTATGATCCCAGTGCGTCATATAGGAAACATTGGGGATTGTTTAAAAAGAGAGGACTGACTCTTTGTTATAGTTGCAGAAGATCAGATCATATTGCTAAGGAATTCCTTGGTAGAGGCCCTACTTTTATTTGTTGTAAATTTGTTGGCCATGAAGTTTTGGATTGCCCTAGAATGATTACTAAAGTTGAAAAGATGAATATGATACAACAAAACCATGAGGAAGATCAAGTGCCTAAGAATATGCTAAAACACCAGGAAGAATCAGAGACTATATTATTGCAGATGAAAGAAACACTAAATGATCACATAGACATTAGCTTATCAGAGATATTAAAAGAGAAGGAGTGCATAGAAACAAGAATAGGAGACATCGACATAGACTGTGTTCTAGATAAGGAAACACAGGTGAACATTATGACATAAAGTACTTCGGAAATTTTGGGAAATCCTGCTATGGTTCCTTCATTGGGAGGAATAGGATTGTTTAAAGGAAATATGATAACCCTATGTGGAATAATTACCCATGTACCTATGGTTTCTCATGGAGCATGGACTCAAGAATAATTTGAGGTCATTAAGTTTGTTGAGAACAATGCCCCCTTTGCACTTTTGCTAGGAAGGACCTGGATTGAGAAAGATCATATTTGAAGGAAAGAAGAAGAGGAATCTCTAGAATAGAAAAATAAAGAATTAAGGGATTTCATGGCTAGGAGAATAACACTCTTAATAGAAGAACAAGAGGAAAATTCGAAGCAAATGAGGACCAGAGACTTAGCTGTCAAAGTTGAGAAAACGCAGGAAATTTTGAAAAACCTGTCCATGCAGGAGAAATGAGCACCTACCCCTAAATTAATAAGAGAAGAGGTATTCCCCTCAAATCCATTGAAAGACCCTCAACAGTGTGAAGTTACTATGCTAAGAGAAGATAAGAATAAAAATGGAAAGAGGAACCCAGTTACTCATATCATAGGAAAGAAAGTAAGAAAGCTCAGCAAGAAGAAAGCAAAGTTAGAAAAATTGCAGGAAGTTCCAAAGAAGACTTCGTAGAAAGAAGGCTTGCAGAACTTGAACCTTGCTGGAATAGAAGAACAATGCATACTGGCACTTCACCACAGTGAAGCAATATGACCATTGGAGGTGTCCTGACCATTAGAATGATGCTCCAAAATGTCTAGCAATGTAGTTATTGCCAGAAAGATTGCCATTGGACCATTGGGACCGCACCATAATGGATGGAATCGTATTGATTGAGGAATTCATGTCCATTGGAAGAGTCTGTTATGACATTGTCTATTTAACCCATCAGATGTCTCACTGGGGACACTTTTGTAAATTGTGATTATCCGAGCCCACAGAGAACTAATTTCTATCGTGTAGTGCTTAATGAGACCTCACCACCTGTTTTTCTTACTGTGAGTATTTGTTTGCCTACCCGAGATATCTGATCTTGACCATGTATGTTTGGCGAATGCAGTGCAGTAGAGAAGTCCAGGGAAGAGATCCTAGTATACCTTATGGCTGAAAAATTCATGTCCATAGGCACACAAGCTTCATCGACAAGAGGATTTCAAGCCTCCCCATCAACTGCATGTCGATCTGGGACCTCTCAAACCGTGACAAAGAAAAGAAACAAGCATTGAAATGACTTGACGAACGTGAAGCTCATCCTGTTGGTCTTGCCCAACTATATCCTGCCTCTGGCTAGCGTAGTTAGTCATGACAGTGTCTTGAGAGACTTCTACTATACATTGATCACTGAATACCTCTCAAAGGGGATACACGTAGTTGGATCATAGTTGGGACATATTCTGATGCTCAAGATCAACAATTTCAACTTAGGAGACTACAAGAATTATGGAATGCTCGCACCACATAAGTAATTGAAAAAGACAACAGGTAATAAGCCAAATATAGTTCCTCATCCATGAACCATGGACATCATGAGATCAATAATCCATAATGTGATGAAGATACCACACTTTGGTAGACATCAGGAGGTTAACGTGTGCGTTAAAATCCTCCTATCATGCTACCATGGCGGTTACCTATGGTTGGATAGGTGCATCACTATAGATATAACGTTGATCCATCGAGTCATTGGATTAAGCATGTAAGGACCAGACCCTCAGGATTTTTACCCAGGGAAGGCTACAGATCGCTCCCTGGTACAGTGAATAAAGGACACCTATGGTGATGTAGAGAAGGAGAAGTGGGGCTACAAGGTATCCTCCATCCAAAATGGCGTGGTGTGACTAGCTTGTCAGTTGATAGTAGGAAATATCGTCAGGAATAATAGACCAACACAGGTCACATGGTTCATCGTCGACCTTGCAAGAAAATGCATTGAAGGGATGCAAATGAACTGGGCGAGCTACCTCATCAACCAGTAGGAGAAAGATTTTCGCGAAGCATAGGATCAGGGCTATGAGTTTCACTTTTGATAGTTTTTTATTCTCATTACCTTCATCGCTTGGGATATGACGAAAGGAGTGACCTTCCTTGAAATTGAGTCATCTGAACCACTGACCACGAATTTCACTACCCTCTGGTATTCGAGCGACATGGAAAAACAATGACATCCAAATGCGATGTTCTACAACTATTACTTGCAGTTGAAGAGGGCCATTGAATTCTTCCCTCGCATGACGCAAAATACACTCCATAGGTTCAAGCCACTTGTGAAGTTATGCACAAACAGGAACTTCATTTACATCACTACGCATGGGGATGAACATAAGGAAGAGCTCCAGTCCTATTACAAGCTCCCCAAGGAAGATATGGAGGAAATAACCAAGGAATGGCCTGCAGAATTCCTTGTACCAGTCGACCAGACCAAACTCTCTGACCCTGACCTCATCAGAAGTCCTATAGTCACTCAAGAAGAGTATGATGGAACTAGCAACATCAGAAAGAAGAAGAAGGAAGAAGTGTAGGAAATGAACAATGCATCAAAGGAAACTACACAAGATTCACCTGGAGAAGGAGGAGATGATGAACTAGACCAAGAAGGGGATGAAGGGGAAGAAGACAAGAAGGAATAGGGTGAAGTGACACCACCTAAATATCCCTTTACAAAGATCAAAACATCCAAGAAAAGAAAGGTTTCCCCAAAGAAACCTTCATCACGGAAGAAGTCACAAGCCAGTAAGCCCCGACTACAGATTGTGCTTACAGTGGATGACATTTTTCTCATCATCTTTGTTGTAGCATATTCTTTGGAGGATATTCTGCAGCACAACGAAGCAAAGAAAGAGACAATGTATGATAGATTGAGGTGGAGCTGAAATGGGTACAACAAGCCCTCTACTCGAGCCGTGCAGTATCTATTGTGCCGTCATCATCAGAAGGTATAGAAGTGGGAGATGAGTCTACCCAACTATGCAAATTAGCATATGCAACAAAGGCTCAGCCTCATCGTGTCCAGGAAGAAAAAGAGTAGGCCACATAGGCCTTGAAACAAGCAAAGGAGGAAGCCCTAGAGAAACTTTGGATTGCGCAGCAAGAGAAATATGACCTCCAGGTGAAGTTTGCATAGGATAGAGAGAAAATACATAAGGTAAAAGAACAACTGCTGACAGTGTAGATGGGATTTAAGGAGGCAGTCACTAGAGCACTTTTCTCTATGCTGGTCCTGGCACAAATGGAAGAAGAGACAACTAGAATTCAAGTGGGGAAGCTCATTGAATCCATTCAATAGCTTCAAGCAAGAGTAGCAGAGTTGGAACTGCAAGTAGTGCTGAGCACTCCGCAGGAAGTGCAGGATCAAAGAGAAGAAACTGTCAGGAGCACAGTTGAAAGAATCAAGGCATTGGAGTTAGAATGCAAGCAACTCAGTAATCGAAGTGCACAAACCTATGAGTGCCTTGAAGAGGACCCAAAACTAAGAACATTAGAAGCCCATCTCTAGGAGGAAAAGCAACAAGCAATGATAGTGCAAGCATAACTGAAAATACTGTCAACAGTCAAGAAGATGAAAAGGTCACAGGAGGTGCACACAGTTCAGAAACAGGTCAATTCCATCCAGAGTAGAGTCATGGAAGTGACGCAGAAAATCCAGTCGATGCAGGACAAAGCCTGCATACCTTTTGAAGAGATCAAAGGATGAGGTGCACATCTGGAGAAAGTTGTCACCATGGTGGAATAGTGCTTGGTAGGACCGGTCACCGAGAAGGTCATTTAGGATTTCATCCAGTAGGAGGCTCTAGTGAAGCAGCAGGTCGAGGTATATCGAGCCAAGCTTGAGGCTTTTGAATAATAATTTCCCAGATCAGAGTGACTCGAGGCAAGTCACAGGTGATTGTTGGGGGCATGTTGTCCCTTGACCAAGTTTTGGAGAATCTTGGTCATGTTTGACCAATTTTGGGACTTTGATGGGTTGGTCGAAGACAGAGAACCCAAGAGAAGAAGATATCATGAGATCTTGCCCCCTTTTGCGGGTTTCTTTGGGTGTTAGGGTTTATGTAATGGGTATGGGATGTCAGCACATGGGTTTTACCCATGTTTAGGCCCCTATTGTAATATATAAATAAGTAGCTAGGTGATGTAACAAAGACACCTAATAGGCTAATGGCAAAGTGCTAGAGTAAGATAGAAGTAATCTTTGTGCATACTGAGTGTTGAGAACTTGCAGAGCTAAGTGCAAGTGATTGTAAGAAGGCTCTATGTTATGCCAAGCTCGAGGAAGGAGGATCTGGCGAGGTGTGCACATATATCTTGTCTTATGTGGAGTTGGATTTGTGGCTCTGTGCATGTAAGAATATTGGAAGAATATAATAAAGAAGAAGAAGAGTTGGTGGACATATCCCCACGTTGGGGGTGAACCACATATATCCTGTTTTATGTTCTTTGTGATGTATTATTCTTGTATTTTATTAGTGTTGTAACCTTTATGTATGTTAGATGCATATGATGTAGTAGCTTAGTGCTTAATAATGTGAATGAATGCTATATCTTCTTGATGTTATGTGTTGAACAGTTGGATGTGATTAGGTCTTGATGAATACTACATTGTTCTATAATTAGGGTTTTAACCTATGATGTGAATAAGAGTACAGACTAATGGATGTTAATTGCTAAGTGCTCTTTTAAGTATTGTGATCACAGATCTGTGTCCCAACTAGGTTGTAGAAACTTGAGTCCTACAACCCCCCCCCCCCACCTCTACCTTGGGTGAGACTTCATCTACGTCGTAGGTGTTGCCGAAAGGGCCGATAGTTAGGGTTTTGTTGTTGTGTTGTTGAAGCATTGAACCCTGGGTATGCCCCTGTGCCAAAAAGTCAAAATAATACAAATCGTGATATGCTTTAGTAATTTCCAGACCCAATTCATCCATGATATCCTTAGGCATGAGTTTTTGGGATGCACCTGAGTCCATAAGACAATTGTGAAAAAATATTTCATGCACATTCAAAGAAGTGTAAAAGGGAGGAGATGATTCATCTTTGTCTTCTACCAGTGGTCCCAATATAACTGTAGGTTTCTCATCCTACAAGCTAACTGAGTTTGTTGAATGGGAAAAATATTTAGGCTGCAACATTTTTGAAATAGATTTTTTGAAATCTTAATTTTTCATCAACTCTAGGAGTGGGACAAGAATCTTGATTTTCTCGATTTCATTCTCAAAATTAAAATAGGATTGGGAATTTTAAATTTTCTTTGACTCTTGAACAAGAGCCTTGATAATGGGTTGATTGTTTTCTTCTCCGATTTACTTATTTGGTTCAGCCATTGTCTTGGGAGGGGTGTCTAATTTTTTAGGTTGAGTAGATGTACTTGGTTTCCCCTCCCTTTGTTTTGACCTCAAATTATATTTGTTTTGATTTTCATTTACTTTTTCTCCTTTACTTAAATCATTCAATTGATTTCTCATTAAATATTCTTCATAAGAAGACAGGGTTAAATGAGGGGAGGCAATTGTATCCCCCAAACAATGAATCTCTTGATCTGCTTCCTCATTATTTCCTTCTTCATCATCAACCAAATTGTTATGTAGAGGATTTTGAACTTTCTAATATTCTTTATTTCTCTAATCTCTTTCCATAATTTGAGGTGTATTATTTGGCCTTCTGAAATTATTTATGTTTCCAAAATCTTGAGGGTTTCTATTTGTTTTTCTCCCTTCAAGTTTTAATCTTTCCATTTCTATAGAAAGTGACTTAACCAATTTAGTCAATTCATCAAGTTGTGGATTAATTCCCGAGGCATCTGAAGATGAGGCTTCTACTTTTTGTTTTCTTCTATCTCTATCATATTTACCCCTCAACTTATATGTTGCCAATATGTTTGATTCAACCTCTAGTGCAACATCTTTCATATGAGATAATGTTGTAGACCTTATTTCTCTCAAAAAAAGACAGAACTCTGGGTCAAAATCACTTGCATAAGTGATTTTAGCAGAAGTTTCAGTGGGTTTAATCTCAGTAGGAATTTTTTTATACATCTTGTTAAATAATTTTAAAAAATATGACATTGATTCACCCTCTTTCCTTTTATGAGCTCCAAATTATGTAATGTAATATAAGAAATATTTTTTTTCACCCCAATGTCTTAAAAAGGCATCATCCAGGGATTTAATTCCAACTATTGATCCAAGAGATAAACTTATAAACCACTTCCTATGTTCTCCATCTAGATTTTGCACAAAAACCCTCATCCAGACATCTTCATTTTCAATATTCAAATTATCTACATAACGGTACAATGCAACAAGGTGTTCTTCTGCAATGATATATTCCTCTCTTGTAAATTTAGGCATGTACTTAAGGTAATATCTTATTGGAAGAGAATTCATGGGTTGAGGAACCACTAATGGTGCATACCTAGCAACCAAAATGACATCCATTCTGTTCTGAGGAGGATTAATTCTTGTCATTTGATTTGGAAAAGGAGGATTATGACTTTTAGGAGACATAGTAGGTGACTTGACAGGTAAGGATACAATCTGTATAACAGGTGGTTTTGAAAAAGAATGTTTATAAGGTGGAGAAGATTTAGATTTAACAAAATGTGGTTGGGACTTGAATGGAGTTGGGGGGATCTCAATAGAAACTGAGGTTCCTTATTCTTTAGTTACATGAAATTTAAAAGAATGGGGATAAGGGGAACCTAATAAAGGGGAATATTCCAAACTTTCAAGTCTAAACCACTTTACAATTTTAGGAGATGTAAGAAAATCAAAACTTTCCAAGTTTTCTTCTTTCAAATCAGGGGAAAAAGTTGAGTATTCTACAGGAAAATCTCCTAGTTCTGATTTTTTAGGAGTTTCAGTAATAGGTAAATGAGAAACATGAGAAAAAACAAATGGTGTATGGAAAATAGATTCAGGTAGGTCTCCATAAATACCTGAAATTTCAGAAGAGGAGGATCCTTGCAAAGATTTTCCCTTATTTATGATTTTTTTGCATCAAGTTCAGGTGTAGCTAGAGGTTACTATGGGTTATACCTCATGTGCCTACTCTTGGGATCCATAATTGAACTTTGTATTCGCCAGGTGCACTATGAAGTCATTCTATTTACTGATTTTCGTACACCAGAAAAATCAGTAGTGTCTTTTTCATACAACCTAGAGAAATATCTTCAATCTGTTCCCTGACAACGATGCCAAAAATGTTATCACTAGTAGTCACACCTAGAATTCTACAGATGTAAGTCTAATACCCATCAAAATGTGAATAATAATGTTTTAAAAAATGTGGCAAATGGATGTGAAACTCAGTTTATGATGTCAATCACAAAACCTTCCATGAAATACACCATCAAGCAAGGCTTTGAATAACTTCAAATCAATGTTCAAGAGATATAAATGAAAGATGGAAGACTTAGTAAGGAAAGTGAAATATGTGTATCAGTTTACATCAGGTATTTATGGAATGCATATGGAAGAAAATTAATTTGAATAATACTTCTTAATCCAAATAGAAAAGTACTTTGATCAACTTACCTAAAATACCACAATAAATCATTTATTGCAATAAAGAAACAAGTATCATGATGAATCCTTCACCAAAGGTTAGTACCAAAGTGAGACAGAACAAATATGACAGTAGGAAAAATACTAATTTTTCACCATTAAAATATTCTTAAGTTCGGTCCATACATAAGGAAAAACTCTGTTACAATAAGAGACTAAAGATAAGAGTTTTCTCTTCAACCATTCGAACCTCATCTCCGATTACAATGCATCTTAAATAACCAAAACATTAAAGAACCCTTTAACATTCACTCCTTAACTTCCTCATAGGATTCCATGCCTAAGGGAAGCGTGGAAACAAGTGTACAATAAGAAAATAAAAAAATTCTATTTTTTAGGAAAATGTTGGCAACGTATTGAACAAGTCCTTAAAAACTAGTGATGTGGCTTTACTACATGCATCTCCTTGAGGCAGGTGGACTTCTAATATTCAACTGAACCTATGAATGTTGGTATGAGTTCATCTTGACACCTGGAAATGCCTCTCGCCTTCAAAATATTCATATTCTGATTTCACAATGCCAATGCTGCAAACTACCCTAAAACACCCAATTCACAACGCTAGTGAGTCCAGGCGTTGCGAATTTTCCTATAGCAACCCGTTTTCTTGAAAAAATATTATGACCCTTTAAAACTTGTACCAAAAGTAGGATAAACCTTCAAAAAATGTTGCAAACTCATTACAACCTCAAGTAACCTTAGAAAACATAAAAAGATCCTAAGTTTAGCTCAAAATTCAAAATCATCATGTAGTGTTGTAACTACATGTACAAACCATGAAAAAAATGATGTTGATCTTGTTAGCACATATTCTTGACCAAAGGGGTGTTTTCCCTTAGGAAATGGCACCTTGATGAAAGGATGCATGAAACAGGGGGCTAAAAAACCACAAAATGTGTTTTATCCTAAGTCAGGGCT
>ML783379.1:456910-475460 GCA_009831015.1 Picea engelmannii | reverse complement strand
CCCCATGTCACCTTCACCCTCATCTTCTTCTCCCCCTCCTAACCAATCACACTCCTCTCCCTTCACCACATCACCCCCACACCTTTACATCTCAACTCTTGTGTACTGGTGCCCATGTTTTCCTGGTCACCGCTCCACCAACCGCACCATTCCACATGGCCTCCAATCACTTGTCATTCCATTCCAGTCTGCATCATTCACCTTTCCCTATCACTCTCACCTTCGTCAACGTCCACCTTCCATCTTCCYGGTCAAAATCCAGTGGGGATCCCAGTGGCACAGTTTTAGAGTGCGGTCAACACATTTTCCAGGTGTAGGAGTTGACTCAAGCACTCATCCTGATCCCAATGAAGACAGTTAATGAAAGAAGGGGGAAGGTGGTTGAAATATCRTCTCCCCCCATAAATATAAAGATTGAAAGTACTAGCAGATTGTCCAAGCTAGAGTCCAACAAGGAGCTACATGCACAGTTTGACAGAGAAGGTTCATACGAAAGAGCTTGCATCTGACATAATGCATGTTGTTATAACCCTGAATTGCACTAGACATGCATACTTGGCATCAGGCCATCTAACTTGCTATCTTTTCCAATCCATCACTGAACAAGATCTTCAAAAAACCATTGCTTTGAAAGTGTACATTCCCTGCACCACTACTGACCATGTACACACGCCTGCTGACCCACTACATCCCGCATACACTCACAAAATATCGTGAAAAGTGGAAAATTGCATAGGATACTAGTTTTTTGGCCGTTACTTAATTCTTTGACTACCCATAGCCAGTCACCCCAACTATTAATATCCCTTTTGGCCTATAAAATAAGGGGTTGGGGTCCCATTGCAAAGGAGAAGAACAAGAGCAAAGAAACTATGCCCATTTTATCAATCTCCCTTTGCCCCAATTGCAAAGCCCTTTCCATTTCCCTAAGAGAGAACTAAAGAGGAGAAGAAGACATGGAAGAAGTTGGTGCATGGTGATGAGGATCCCAAGACTGAGTTCGAGGAGTAGTGTTAGTCTCATGTTGTAAGTGACTTTTTGTGAGATTAATATAAAGAAGTACTTTTTCTGTCCTGCCAAATGACGTCTTAAACTTATATGATTTGGTTACATTTCTTGTTTATGATGTCTAACCCACTAATCCATATGTAGAATACATACTTGTAGTTTCTTGTTTGTCTTTTGATGAATGTAGGTCATCCTTGGGAGGATATTTACAGTTAGGAAACAACCAAGCGCAAAGGGATTGACACTAGACATAGAGTTTAAGGTAGGCCTATTGGATCCCTCTCTCTTGTCTTTTATGTATGATTGTGGGGTAATGTTGGGATAGTGATTAAACGTAGGAGACTTTAGACGGTTAGCTCTGCCTACACTTTAGACCCTTGGTGTAGTCCGTAGAGGGTTTTTCCTGCTATAGTAGAATTGGTGACCGTACTGGGGAGGGATCTAGGGTCTTTGGGGATATTTCTTTTTGGGTGCTTTGAATTAGTTTATTCATTGTTTTCTGAGTTTTTGTAAGCTTCTATGTCTTTAAGGGATTATGGTCTTCCATACCAATATTCCCTGCCTGTGTTGGACTATTGGTTTTCATTTTTTTGAGGAGTTACAGAGGTTTACACGTCCTATAGTGGGCCTACACATGTGCATACGCGCCCTGCCCTTGGAAAACCCACATACATACACTGGCTGTTGAAGTTTTAGTAGCGTGCCTATTGAGATTTTTTTTTTTTTAAAAAAGGAGAGGCATTCATCCTCTTCCCTGTCAGAAGTCACACTTCTCAAGGGTTTTCTTGATCTAGTCCTGATATTTGTTATAGAAGTCTGTCTCTTAGGTTTGACTTCAACATAGCTTTCTTTTCATCAAAATATTTCTTTTGTTTTCTTTGATAGGGTTTTTAGACAAGTTAGTGAGTCTGATTTGATCTGCCTGCTTGGTATTAATAGTGAATCCTTGAGATCTGTGATTGGGCAAGAAGCCATTTCTTGGTCCTGTCTTGTCATCATTTTTCCCTTTTTTGATTTGGAAGAAAAGAAAATAATTCATTTTCAAATTTCTTGTTTTGAAGCATAAAACAATAAAAAAAAATCTTTCATTTATTTGTCTAGTAAAGTAGTTTAGGTTAAGTTGCTTCATTTACCAAGGAAAAATAAATTTTTCTTTAGTTCTTTACTTGAATGATTAATGACATTAAGTAGCTCGTAGTCGAGCGAAATCTTGTTTTGAGTTTTTCTTTTCAAAGATCTAAGAAAAGTAGTTACGAAAAGTTTGGTGAAAGAGTTTCAATTGGCAAATCTTTATTTGTGAAGAAAGAAGTACTTTTGTTTCCAGTATCATCTTATGCTCTTCTCTTTCATCTCTTAAAGAACATCATTGGTTTCACTTTCATTCCTTTTGACTTAACACTTCCACTAAAATTAACACCTAATTAAAAGTTATTAGACTTTGTGTTTGAAGGGTTCATCAATTTAGTCTAGACTAGAGCCTTGATTTAGGATTGGAGAGGAAACTCTTCAAGGCTACAAAAACAAACATAAGAGTTTGAGCTAGGGAGTGCTTGAAAGTCCAGTAACTGTTAAAGTTATCTGGGACCCCCCTCTAACATAGGTGCTAAACATGAGGTCGTGTAAGGAAAGGTAGCAGAGATAGCCCCTGCAAAGTCGGACCAAGCGTAGTGAGGAACACATATAGAGGGCTTATCTTGGGATTTCGTTGATCGCATTTGCCATAGAGATTTGTGGGTCTCAAATCCATTCGAGGTCCTCAGTCGTCTTTCATAACACTTGTTTTCAATACCCTTGGTAGGTTTCAGGCTTGATACCCTACTCATTCTGTTCCACCCAACTATCGACTGTACCTACCTGGTGACTGTTCGCATGCTGGCAACCTAGTTGCCTTTATCTTAGTGATTTACATAGGTGAATACAGAGGTATACCGCAGTACCTAGGGAAGACATCGGGACACACTTTACAGAGTATAAATGGAGGGTGCTTCTATATTCGAGTTTCACTTGCACCGCTAAGTTTCTCTAGTGTTGGATGGTGTAACTATTCTTCCAACTAGCTAGTGATTTGCTTGTCTTGTCTCATAGGAGATTTTTCTAGTGTGTACTAGTTTTTAAAATGATTATAGAAAGCCCTAGTGTTTCATTGATCTTCTCACACAGTGGAGGATTAGGAGCTCGTTCGGTCGTGAAGGCTTTTGGGCTTGCCACCGATTGGTCTCGAGCCACCCCCACCACCGCTAAGGCGAAAACTAGACCAACAAGGGTCTTTTGAGGCAACTAGGTTATAGGAAACTATGCCCGAATTCTCTCCGAGAGGAGAAAATTTGATTCTAGAGGAACCAATCATTTCTAACCATGGATCAGAATCTCTTGGTCTGTATAACCCTCCAGTCACTGATCTATCGATGCCCATTGTTGTACAGGTTCGACCTTACGAGCATCAGGTAGTGTCACAAGAAGCGATGGAAACAAATGTTGCTAATTATTTAGGGAATACTCATATTTCCTCTACGACTATCACTACAGGGGGTGTTATACCTCCTAACCAACTGTCGCCAGTCTGGACCACTATTGTCTCGATTTCCTCTACCTTGGGAAATGGTCCAATTCCGTCTATGGCGGTGATCATTGCTCCATTCACCCAAAGTGCGACAAGCCCTCCGTTCTCATACGAGATTCCTGGCTTCGGTACAAGAACTTTACTTTCCTACTCCACTCTATAGACTTTAGGCCTCGAGGTAGGGAGCTCCAATGCTCCTCTGCAAGGATCCATGGGGGGAACTTTAGCTCCCTATAATGTTTTCCCTTATGAAGGGGGTCATATACCTCCTTCATCCCCTTCGCTCGGTGGTGCTCACCAGCACTCTGCTGGGCCAAACGTAAACCATACCTTGTTTGGAGTAGGTATTCAAGGACTTCTTACTTATAACATGCCATTAGGTTCGACACCGTTCTCTTTGTTCAGTGAGTTTGGTAACAATTCTTTCTCGTCAGCTGTCATCTTGGCCAGGGGCAACCCCGGTTCAAGACAACAACATCCTGTACATGATACTATTCCTACATAGGGGTCAAACTTAGGAATTCCTTCCTCAAAAGGACCTTGGAATCTATGGTAGGGATCATTTCCCTTGTCAAGGATGTCGATCAGGGGCAACCCCTTCCATAGCCAATGGAACCCCGGGAAAGGCTCAACAAATATGCTCGTTGGATCGACAAGGGGAAACCTTTCCCAAAATCCTTGGAATGCGACACAAACCCAACCCTTTTTGTCCTATTACGGGAGTTAGTCGATGAAATCTCAACAAGCGCATAATCTGTATGTTAGTCATGGCCATGGTTTTTACTAGAACCCTAGCCAACAACCTAACTTTTCCTGGAAACCTTGTACCAACCAAACTCCAGGCTCCTTTTTCCCTGGTTATAATCAACAACCCAAATTACCATTTCTGGCAACACTACACTTGCCAGACTTGACAAGGTTATTAAACAACCCCATTCATCATGATCCGTGTTGGCCTCCGATGCTGACCAAGTTTCCTTCGGACATCCCAAAGTTTGAGGCCAAGCCTAACGAAGATATAGACGATCATGTTACTACCTTCCATTTATGGTGCTCGTTCAATTCTTTGAGAGACGACTCTATCCAGTTCTATTTGTTTCAACACACTCTCATTGGGAGTGCTGTGAAATGGTACATTGAGCTCGACCACTCAAGATACTCTTCCTTCAACGAATTGGCAATGGCTTTCTTAAACCATTTCTAATTACCTGTGAGATACGATGCCGACACTGAATTGCTATCCAACTTTGAGTAGACAAAAGAAGACCATATCTCATATCACATTCGAGAATGGAGACGTCGAAAGAGTTTGATAAAAGTGCCAGTCCCACCAACATTCCTTCTTGAGTGGTTCCTTAAGTCTTTGGTACCCAAGTTGTCTAAATATGTTGCAATGTCGGGATTCTTTTTAGAGGAATATGTGATAATGAGAGACCAACAACTAGAACTGATTTACTCTCAATCTGTTTTACTTTACAAAGTTTTTCCAGATGCACCATGGTCGATACTTGACAAGACCAGACAAAGGTTTGGACCACATGCCAATGGTATTTTTGGTTTAGTGCAAATGAAGCCCAATGATCAGCTATCAAATCAATTACAATAATTTTCGATACAGCAGATAGCGGCCAGCCAGACCACTGGTTCATCCATTCCCCCTACCCAAAATTCAAATGTACACAGTGTGAAATCGACAAACCTGAAGGCCACCCAATAACCTAAAGGAAAGAAGAAACAATAAAATAAGGGTAAGGTAGATAAGAAACCTACCAATAATGTTGGTGGGGGAAACACTGAAAATAAGAAGTCGAAGTATCTCTGTAATATTTACAAGGAAGACCATCCAACTCACCAGTTCCCTCGGCTTGCAAAGGCTCAGAAGTTATTTTCACAACAACAACCTGTCGTGTTAATGAATCCATTTCCGCATGGGAAAATTTTATCTCAAGCCTCTTCAAGCGTGGAAGTGATGTAGACCCCTCCCCTTCGCGGTTATGCAACCTCCCGGTCACTAGATCATTCTCCTTCTTGAGTTGAAATGGCTCTTTGGGTTCCTATTGGAACCCTCTGAACAAATCCATAGGTCCTTCTGAAATCTGCCTGCGCAAACAAGCACTGAGCATGAGCTCCTTCCTCTCGTGACCACCACCTATGACCACTGACTTAGCCCACAAAGGACAAGTCGCGTTTCATAGTTTCGTGAATCCTGTTGTTGATTCCCCTTACTCCTTCAAGTCCCGAAACCCAAAATAGGGCTTAACGGGCTCTAGCTCCTCCCTTAAACCTCAACCATGTGACCTCTGCTATGACTCAAGGCCAAACCTCAAAGAGTCAGGATTTCGTGACTCACGAAGTTGCGATGCAAATCCAACTTCTCCTCCTTGGAATCCCCGAAGTCTGAAACTCCAAAATCCTATAACACGGATCAATGGTCCAGATCCTCCTATGATCCGATGGTCTGGATCCTTTCAAGATTTCACAAATCGAGATTTTGTGACCCTTGACTTCTCATCATGATGTTCTCCAAACCTTGAACTCCAAAATGTCGAAATCTTGGAGCCTTCCAAATAAATGGTTCATGCTCCTCCTAATTTGACGGCTCAGATCGTGTCGCAATTTCACAACTTGCAAGTTCTTCAAACTCTGTCCATTGACTTCCTCTAGCAATGAGTCAGTGAAATTCTACCTGCTCACCATGTGTTCTTTACGATGGACGGTCCTGATTGTTACGCAAATTCTCCTTTTGCGATTTTGCTCCGGTCTTCAACCTCATTCTCCTGGGGCCCAAATTTATGACGAGTGTAGATCTCCGATACCTGTCACCCCAGATCCAATGGCTGGAATGATTTCATGATTTTGACGATCAAGAATCCTTTTGCTTCATCACACTTATACACTTAATTTTTGAAACCCTGATGGCTTCCAGATCTTCACCACACATCCTCTAACGATGGATGGACCCAATGATGTCGGGACTTTGGCGAGTCGACTCTCCTACTTATACGAGGGTTAAAACTCATGCATCTTCTCCTGGATCCAATGGTTTTTGTTCCTCTTTGCTTGATCTGATGGCCCAGATCTAATATCCTGTGTGCTCCCCTTCACTGTCTAGACGTGGGCTCCAACAGTCCAGATCTTTGCCTCTACAATTTATCCGACGACTGTCAATGCTCCTCCTCCTGAGATTACAATTTCTTCCCAGTCTTGGGAGATTTTCGATGATTTGAAGGTCTCATCCTTCAATCTCCTTCCTACAAGCCCTGCAACCTTGGTCTCACCTGTGATTTTTTTTTTTGGAATGTTGTCCCTTCTGATCTTTGCCAAATTTGAAACCTCGAGGGGTTTCTCAATCTTTTTCTCCTCTCCATTGTTACTCTATGCGCAAAGGTATTGTTTCTTTTCTCCTGAGATTTCATCAATGAAACTTGACCTCATCCCTCTTCTTCCTTATAATACTTTTGGTGGCCCTCCTGGCACCTTCTGGGCTCGATCTTCTGATCTTTCAAACTTGAAAACAAGTTCTCCCTGTGCACACTTGTGTTTTGACTAGCCTTTCAGAGGCTTCCTTTCAACACTTCGTTCAAGTGTTGGCCTGGTGCATTCCTTGCACAGGTCTTCCTCCAGAGTGTTCAACGACTCTACTTCCTCCTTGAGATCCAACCGCTCAAACCTCAAAGGTATATGTCTCTTCTGTCCCTTGAAAAGATGAAAATTCCCTCCTGACAACTTATTCTCAAGCACACCTCACTAAGCTAACAAAGTATTCAACAACTTTGTAAGTGTCTTCTCCTGGAAACTTCTCTTGTCTATGAAATTGAAATAGAGTTCCTTCTATTCACTCTATGAACTCTCTCGATGCCCGCCTGGCAGAGATGCATAGAACCTTTAGTAGTTTTGTCTTATCTGTGTCTTCCTCTGCATAATTCCTCGTCCAAGGTGTTCAACAACCTTGAGGATTCTTCCTTGAATTAAACGACTACGTTGGTGCACCCTCCTGGCATGTCCTCATCTGAATTCAATGCAAAACTCAATTGTGCACTCTTGCACTGGCTCACAAAGTCCTGAGCACTCTGTCATGCAACCTCTTGCATGAATCCACAAAGAACCCAGACTGAAATAAGAAAACTCATAGACAATAGATTTTGTCTATCCCTGCAGATGGAAACTACTCATACATCTACAGCATATCATAAATACACAGACGACATTCATATAACACATGGAAACACACAAAGAACCATGTGCAGGAAAACTACTCTCTTCATTAAAATAAATGTCTGGTTACAATGTGTACAAAGCTCGTACTGCAACAGAGTCTCGACTTTCTTCTCCCTCCCTATCTTCTTTCTTCTACCTAACTCATGCATAACTAACTCATCCAGATATAAAGATCTTTTACAAAGAGGGGTTCCTTGATCTCTTCCCTCCATATCACCTACTCACATTAATTACAATGAATTACATTCAATGGTTGTCTAGTCTGAATCAGATCTAGATCTCAGCTTGTCAACCATTAAAGGCGACTCTAACTATAGCTTGCGTAAAATCATGGCTTGGCTCTACCAGCCTTACAATCATTTAATTATATTTTGAATTTTGAATAATGAGAGGCCTGATGCCTCTCCCTTCATTGAATGCATGTTGAATGAGTTGGTTGGTTGGTGCTTTGTTGACGTGGAGTGATTCTCCTGCATCATACTCCACTGTTGCGAAAAATTCATGAGATCCTTCTCATTAGCTTCCCAGCTCTATTATTGAAATCCACTTGGATCCCAAAATTTTATTTGGAGTTTTCCATCTTCTCCACTACCTTGTTGTTTTTGTTGTTGTTGCTACTTCTTTCCTGCTACTCTTGTAGGCTCCTTTATTTTTAGCTTCTCCTTACTGGCAGTTTCTTGTGTTGACCTCAACATCATCCTTCTGATTTCTTCTATCACCTCTTCCAACTAATCCAATGTCTGGCTTTCCTTATGCAGTATCCTCGGCTGCACTTCCTCCTTGTCGACAGGTGGATCAACTAGATCCCCCTTGCGATTTTCTCCATTCCTTGTGGCCTTGACTTGCCACTCTATTGTAGATTTCAGCTCTGCAATCTCTTCTTGCCTGACCTAGTGTTCATTCACCTTCTCTGAGAGATTATATTCTTCCATTTCTCCTTGTGCTAGTTCAACTCTAGCTTTCCCCAGTTGCTCCCTAGACTGGAATTTTGATTCATCTTCCGTTGCATGCCTCGACATTGTAGTCATCATCTGTTCAACTCCCTAGATGAAATTTTTGAGAAATTCTGTCGAATGATCTTCTCCCACAATATGCATGATTGTCTGCTCATGGCAGTTATCTACTGGCTCTAGATGGTTCAACCAATCCTCCAGCATCTCCAACCCCAACTCCCATGGAGTGAGCATCTTATCTGCATGCTCTTCTTTTGTTGGGGAAGATATCAACACCTGCTCGACCTCTTCTTCCTCTATGAGATTCACTGGTGGATTTCCTTCTTTTATTGCTACATCTGCAAGACATTCTCTAACCTCAACTGGGATATGTGGCAAGAATACCTCAATTCCTCCAATGATCAGAAGGAATATTTGATCCCTCTCCATCAACTCTCCTTACTGATATCAACTCACCTCTAAGTTCATGATATTTTCAACCAATCTCATCTCACTTCCCTTGCCCACCTGGAAATTTGGGATTTCTTCCCTACCCTCCTGGTAGTCTATGTCGAGCTAAATATATACCATATGAATCAACATTTAATTGTCAACCCGGGAAGGTAGACTTAGAGGAACCAGCACAAGAAATGCAGGGTTGAAGAGGGGGTTTAAAGAATGCCAAACTAATCTCTGAACTGCTAAAAGAAACGTGTTGAAAGAAGCTACTGTACTCTACTTTGTTCGGCACTACTCTGTACTGACTTGCACTCGTTCTGCACTACTCTGTACTAACTTCATAAAACTGTTCTGTATTAATTAGAAGTGGTCATATGCATGTAAAAGGTCTACTGCACACTAATGACTGAAGACAATTAAGTGTCTGCTACTTATTACTCCACACAACTCAGCAACCTTCTATTTTATAATGCAATGAAACTCTCTATTGTAACCAAATGAAATGCTATTTCTGTTAATCAATGGCTGAAAGGATAACATCTAAACATGAATCTTGAAATGCTAAACCCTCTGTTGCAATCAAATGAAATGCTACTTATGTTCTATTAAACCAATGAGAAAACGGATGAAAGATGATGTTCAAATCTGAAGATGGAGTCTACTGTATATAGCTTTGTTTCTATCAAAGGGGGCCCTGCCTTCTTTGTTCCTCCTCTTCTCAGAATTAATTCTTCAATTCAGATTTTACTGCTAATCAAATAAATACAGATCAAGAATTGATAATGAATGTCAGGAGTTCGACTCCTCCCAATGGCGGAATTTACAAAATATCTGAAGACTATCTTAGGGTTGACAATCATGAATCTACCAATATACAACAGGGAATAATATTTAAAAGACTGCTTGAGACTCGAACTGGCTGGAAGTCCAAAACAAAGCCGAGGAAAACTGACTTTGAAACTGCTTTAGGGTTTGAACTAACCAGAAACAACAGACCGTTCTTTAAATCAATGCACAATGGAAAATAAATAACTCACAGCAAAATGGAAATAACAGAGGTCATATTAATGAAACTCTAACTATTTTATTGAAAAATAAGAATAATACAAGGCCTGGAGATTTGATCCTCTATCTAATCTATGCTCCATCTATCTTCCCCCCATTTCTTGAGCATAGCAGCTCTTTATATAACGTTTCAGATCCCTGGCAATGCATGGCTTTGCGCCCTAGATAAACAAGGAGTTACACAACGGTTTTAAGCGTAACACTGGAGGATGAGACACGTTTTGAGACACGTTTTACATAGTCAATCGTTCCACGATTTTCTTCCTTGTGTTATGCATGCATGAATTTAAATGCTTGATGCCAGCTATTGAGTGCTCGTTGGGAGCCAACGATTCAGCTATAATGATTCCTCCTCAAATCGCAGAGCACTCTGTTTAGCTGTTCAGAGTCAAACTTATCTTGGTATTTATAATGGCTGGCATTTTTCATATTGCCCAATAACCATAGAAACTAAAGTAAATGATGACCTTAACAATTTACACATCTTGAATAATATTTTCAAGATCTTTCTACCTGAAAAATTAAGAAGAAAGCATTCCATGGGACCAAATGAAACACGAACATACCCCGGTCCTCCACTAGCACTACCAGGGATAACAATAACCCCATGTCTTTTTGCAAGCCATTTAACAACTTCAACATCATCAGAAGCACCACTTGGTAACTTTGACCAGAGATAAATTTCTCCTTGTCTGCCCTTTACAGCATTTGCACCAAGAGGTGACAGTGCATCCAAAATTATATCTCTGTTAATTTTTTGAACCCTTTTCTTCAAAACTCCAGTGAATATAGAGCAAGCTTTTGTTCAATGATTGAAGCACATATTGGGATATTATCCTATGTTTTGAGCAGTTGTGCTCCAAGGCCCTCGACTTCAGAAGGATATGCTATATATCCAATTTGCCAGCCCATCATACCATAAACTTTTAGAAAAAGAGAATACATTGATAATGTGTGGAGCCTCTACACAAGTATGTTTCAACCCATCATACATGAAATACTCATAAGTATTATCCACTACAAACCCACACCCTGCATTTTTACAAATTTCAGATATTCTCCTCAGAAGAGGATTATTATTGCATTTATAGTTGAATTCTTCGCTCATTTGTGGTTTAGGAAGTACTTCATGATTTTTGTATACGGTGGAACATATATGTGTAACAGAATATGAATAGAACAGAAAGAATGCCATTTGTTTAACAAAAGACTTCAGGAGAGTAAACAATATCTTCAAGAACTAGCAAGAAAATGTTATAAATCTGGAGCCCAACAGTCTATGAGATCCTCTAGTGATCCCATCTCATTTCCCACCTAGCAACTTGAAAGTTCCTCACTGCCCACTTGGCAGTTTCTGAGATCATCCAGTGATCTCTTCTCCTCATCATCACTGAGATTTATCCCAAATTTTGGCTCACAAATATGAACCATTTCCTCTTCACTTGTAAGGCCTTCAACATACCTCAACCATCCTCTTAACAACCTTCATTGTCTTTTGGCTGACAATTTTTGAATGGGCCATTTTTCTTTCCTCTTAAGAGACCATTCATACCTCCAGTGTGTCTTCGCCTCCTACTGCATATTCAATGCAAGCTTATCCATTACTGCTCTTATCTCGCTAAGCTCTTGGCCTATCTCAGCCTTTTTTTTCTGTTGGCGGTATCTATCTTGACCACACTTATGGCCTTCAGTAGCCATATTCTTCCTCTAGCTTCTCTCCTGGCAAGGCTGATGTTCACTCTACAACTAAGATCATTATCAACTTTTCCTATAGATCACTTGTTTTTTCAATTTTATACACACCTGGAAACAATCATCATACAAAGTACCAACACTCTATGTTCCTTCACCTGCTCCATGTCAGCAAAGCACCATCCAACCAGCTCATTCAGCATGCATTCAATGAAGGGATAGGTGTCAACCCTCTCATTATTCAAAATTCAAAATATAATTGATTGATTGTAAGGCTGGTAGAGCCAAGCCATGCTTTTTCACAGGCTGTAGTTAGAGTCTCCTTTAATGGTTGATAGGCTGAGATCTAGATTCGATTCGGACTAGACAGCCATTGAATGTAATTCATTGTAATTAATGTGAGTAGGTGAGATGGAGGGAAGAGCTTGAGGAGCCCCTCTTTGTAAACGATATTTGTATCTGGATGAGTTAGTTATGCATGAGTTAGGTAGAAGCAAGAAGATAGGGAGAAAAGAGAAGAAAGCCGAGACTTTGTTGTAGTCTGAGCTTTGTACACATTGTAACCAGACATTTATGTTAATGAAGAGAGTAGTTTTCCTGCACATGGTTCTTTGTGTGTTTCCATGTGTTATATTAATGTCATATGTGTATTTATGATATGTTGTAGATGTATGAGTAGTTTCCATCTACAAGGATAGACAAAATATGTTGTCTGTGATTTTTTTGATTTCGGTCTAGGTTCTTTGTCACTTCATGCAAGAGGTTGCATGACAGAGTGTTGCGGACTCTGTGATCCAGTGCAGGAGTGCACAATTAACTTCTCTGTCGAATTCAAATGAGGACATACCGGGAGGGTGCACCAGTGGAGTTTTTTAATTCAAGGGATAATCCTCAAGGTTGTTCAACGACTTGGAGGAGTAATTGTGTAGAGGAAGACATAGAGAAGACAGAACTACTGAAGGCTTTGTGAAGCTCTGTCAGGTGGGCATTGAGCGAGTGCATAGAGTGCATAGAAGGAACTCTGTTTCAATTTCATAGACAAGAGAAGTGTCCAAGAGAAGTCACTTTCAAATTTGTTGGATACTATGTTAGCTCAGCAAGGCGTGCTTGAGTAGAAGTTGTCAGGAGGGACTTTTCATCTCTTCAAGGGATAGAAGAGACAAAGACCTTTGAGGTTTGAGCAGTTGGATCTCAAGGAGGAAGTAGAGTTGTTGAACACTCTGGAGGAAGACCTGTGAAAGGAATGCACCAAGCCAACACTTGAACAAAGTGTTGAAAGGTATCCTTGGAAAGGATAGTCATAACACAAGGAGTGTGTGTAGGGAGAACTTGTTTTCAAGTTTGAAAGCTCAAAAGATTGAGTGCAGAAGGTGCCAGGAGGGCCACTAGAAGTCTTCTAAGGAAGAAGAGGGTAGAGGTCAAGTTTCATTGATGAAATCTTAGGAGAAACAATACCTTTGCGCATAGAGTAACAACAGAGGGGAGCAGAAGATTGAGAAACCCCTCGAGGTTTCAAAGTTGGAAAATCTCAGGAGGGACAACGTTCCAAAAATAAAATAAAATCATAAACGAGACCAAGGTTATAGGGCTTGCAGGAAGGAGAACGAAGGCCGAGACCTTTGAAGCATCTAAAATCTCCCAAGACTGGGAAGAAATCGTAAGCTCAGGAGGAGCAGCGTCGATAGTCATCGAATAAACTACAGAGGCGAAGATCTGGACCGTCGGAGCCCACATCCAGATAGCGAAGGGGAGCACTTAGGATATTAGATTTGGGCCATCAAATCAACAGAAGAGGACCAACAACCATTGGATCTGGGAGAATATGCATGAGGTTTAAACCTTGTATAAGTAGGATATTGGACTCGCCAAAGTCCCAACCTCATTGGGACCGTCCATCGTTAGAGGACACGCTGTGAAGATCCAAAATCCATCAGGGTTTCAGAACTTAGGCATATAAGGGTGGTGAAGCATGAGGATTCGTGATCGCTAAAATCATGAAATCATTCCTGTCGTCGGATCTGGGGTGACAGGTGTCGGATATCTACACTCGTAAAAAATTTGGGCCCTGGGAGAACAAGGGTGAATACCGGAGCAAAATTGCGAAAGGAGAATTCGTGAAACAATCAGGATCATCCATCGTAAAGGACACATGGTGAGCATGTATAATTTCAGTGACTCATTTCTATATGAATTTAGCGAATAAAATTTTAAGAACTCGCAAGTCGTGAAAATGCGACGTGATCTGAGCCGTCAAATCGGGATGAGCGTGAGATGTTTATTTGCAAGGCTCCAAGATTTCATCATTTCGGAGTTCGAGGTTTGGAGAACATTGTGATGAGAAGTCAAGGGTCATGAAATCCTAAAAGGATCTGGACTGTTGGATCATAGGAGGATCTAGACCATCGATCTGCATTAGAGGATTTTAGAGTTTTGGACTTCGGGGATTCCAAGGAGGATAAGTTGGAGTTGCATCGCAACTTCGCGAGTCGTGAAATTCGGATGCTTTGAGTTTTGGCCCTGAGTCATAGCGGAGGTCATATGGTTGAGGTTTAAGGGAGGATCTAGAGCCAGTTAATCCCTATTTTTGGTTTCGGGACTTGAAGGAGTCAGGGGACTCAACAACAGGATTCATGAAATCGTGAAACACGACATGTCCTTTGTGGGCTAAGTCAGTGGTCACAGGTAGTGGTCATGAGAGGAAGGATCTCATGCTCAGTGCTTGTTTGCATGGGTAGAGTTCAGAAGGACCTGTGGATTTGTTCAGAGGGTTCCAACAGGAACCCAAAGAGCCATTTCATCTTAAGAAGGAGAATGATCCAGTGATCGGGAGGTCACAGAACCCCGAAGGGGAGGGGGATGCATCAGGAAGGGGTCAGTCAAGGAAGCCCTCTGTCTTCAAGTAATCCTTCGTCCGTGAATGTGTACATGATGAAAGGTAGCATTGACATAGTGATTAGGAAACGTGAATACGAAATTCCAAGCACCTTTGAGAAGAGTGAAGAAGCCAAAAACCCACCTCTTCCTTTCCAGATAAAGAAGACATTGGGAGAAACAATGACACACATCCCCAAAGGTGCATTCAAGAAAGCTTCCCACAACCCAAACGCAAGGGCCACCTAGAAATAATCTGTGGTGGAGGATTTGTCGAAAACCCCTTGTGCTATGTCTACTTTGGAAGTCCAGAGCTACCCTTCCCAGAGAAAGGACCTATTAACTTCCTAGGATCTGTTGAGACTTGTAATCCAGGAATGATCATGCTTGATACGACTGACTTAAAACCTGGTCTTCCTTACCACGTAGCATTTCAGATAGTAGTGGCTTACACCATGAAAACTTTTACTCAGAACATTTTTCTCATGGTGGTTGATGAGGGTGCCTCGACATGCGTGATGTCTTTGGTGTGTTGGAAGGCCATTGGACAACTTGTTTCATATCCATCACCTACTCTTCTTACCACTTTTGATGGTCATTCGTTCCAACCACATAGAATCATCCCCTCTTTTCCCATGCAATTAGGAGGGAAGAACATGTGCGTCGAAGTTGAAGTGGTTGATGCATCTCTTGACTACAATATCTTGTTAGGAAGGATTTGGACCTACACTATGCAAGCAGTGGTCACGACAATTTTCTGGGTCTTTTTGTTTCCACACGAGGGTCGGATTGTGACCATTGATCAGTTATCCTTCTCTCGTCCTGACCCTTCATCGGGGGTATCCACAATCCCGATGATTGATAACACTTCGCCCGGCATCATGAATGTAGGGGTTGGTTTGTGCCCACCTTTGATGGGTACCTTCGATTACTTGCCTCTGATCGACAATTCCCATTTCATGTCAGTTGTCCCCGACCAGCCTAGGGTTGAAATCTTTCAAATCGCGTTGTTTTGCACGACTTACTTTAACGATCCATGGACTCTTCCATCCCCATCAGTCATGATGGAAGGAATAGGGCACCATGGCATGGCCATGCATTTGTCTATGGCAGAATTTTCATACTCTATAGTCCAGCAAGCTTCGGCCAATCCTGATCCGACTCCCGCAAAGGAGTTAGATCTGATTCTCGAGCCTATTTGGGCTCATGGTTCCCTCGCTGATACAAATTCTTTAGACTTATTCTTTCCCTTAGATGAGGTGATTATTGAGGCAATTCCTAGTCTAAACAGACCCTAGGATGATCTTCATCACATATATTACTTCCTCCCAGAGGCAAGAAGAATTGAAGCAGGTGAATTCAATCTGACCATGACTGGAGATAAGGCTTTTCCTATCAATCCTTTGGATATGCACATTGTTTACATTGAAGGAAATATGGAAACTATTTCTCAAACGATACCTATCGATATCTCCAGAATCCCTGGCGTCATGGAGAATATCTTCATTGGAGCGAACTACTCCCCCGAGGAGATTCAAATCTACACAGATTTATTTAAAGAATTTGACGACGTGTTTGCCTGGTCTTACAAGGAAATTCTAGGCATATATCCAAGAGTCGTTTAACATGAAATCAAGACATATCCTGATGCTAAGCCAGTCTGATAGAATATTCATCCAGTAAATCCTAGGAAAGCAACAACTATTAAGGCTGAAGTAGAGAAACTACTCTGAGCTAGTTTTATCTACCCCTTCCAATTGAATCAATAGGTATCAAATCACATTCCAATCAACAAAAAATAGTGTGTGATTCGCGTATATACGGACTTCCGTGATTTGAACAAGGCATGTCCAAAGGATAATTTCCCCACACCATTTATCGATCATATAGTTGATGAATGCGTAGGTTGAGAAGCCTTTTATTTCATGGATGGTTTTTCGGGATATAATCAGATACAAATCAAGCCTGAATACCAACACAAAACCTCATTCATCTATCCGTGGGGTACATTCGCTTATCCGAAGATGCCTTTTGGTCTGAAAAATGTTGGAGCTACGTTTCAGCGGGCCATGTCTTTTTCTTTCCATGATCTCAAACACATAGTCGAGGCTTATCTCAATAATTTAGCGTCATAATCTCTCAAGAGAGATGATCATCCTGCACACCTCTAACTTATATTTGAGCGATGTCGCTACTACCGGATCTGCTTGAATCCAAACAAATGCATTTTTTGCATCACATCGGGTCATCTGCTAGGTTTCATAGTTTCAACATCAGGGATCATGGTCGATCCTCTAAAGGTTGAGGCGATAGTTTAGTTGCCTCCCCCGTGCACAGTCTCTAAGCTTCAGAGTCTATATGGAAAAGAGAATTTTTTATGGAGTTTCATCGCAAACTATGCCGAGATCATAAAGGGTTTTATGCATTTACTAAAGAAGGACATTCCTTTCCATTGGGACAAAGCCTCTCAGTGCTCTTTCAAAGCATTAAAATGCACCCTCACATCTACCCCTCTGTTGCGACCACCCAATTATAATAAAAAATTCTTATTGTACTTGGCCACTGTGGAGTTGACCATCGGTATGGTCTTGGTTCAGGAGGATGTTTTTCCCTTAGAATATGTGATTTATTACCTGAGCCGAGGCTTGTTTGGACTAGAACTCAATTATTCCCACATTGAAAAACTTGCGTTGGCAGCAGTTCATGTTGTCCAACGGTTCCACCATTACATCTTGTTTTGCAAGACCACCATCATTGCCATTGTGAATCCATTTCAATACGTGTTGACATGACGTGTAATTAGCGGAAAGATCGGTAGATGGATAGTTATCCTCTAGGAATTTGACTTAGATTTTTTTTCGGTGAAATCCAAAAAGTCCTAGGTCTTTGCGGAACTCATTTCAGAACTTCTGGTTGAATTAGGAGATGTTATCCCTGAGGAGTTGCGTATCAAAGGAAACATGTTTTTTATCATGTATTCAGACCCCTAGTACGGAGATATACTATTTTGTCTCTAGAATTTGAAGTACCCTACCTCTTCTTCTCGTAATGAGCATCGTCGTATACGCCATTAGGCCAAAGACTATCTCATCCTCGAGGACACTCTATGTCATCGAGGTGTAGATTGTAGCCTTCATCAGTGTCTCACCCATGAATAAGCATAAATCATGCTTGACAATTGCCACATTGGAGCATGTGGCGATCATTTGTCTTGGCTCGAAACAACCCAAAAGATTCTATGAGCTGATTACTTTAGGCTAACATTAATCAAATATTGTATTGAATCGGTCAAGAAGTGCCACATGTGTCAGATATTCTCTGGGAAGATGAGGGCACACCCCGCTCCCAAAGTCTCTTGTCATCATAGTTGGTCCCTTCACCAAGTGGGGGATTGATTACGCTACATGCAACCCTCCTTTCGCAAGGGGGCAGCGTGTTGACAGGTGAAAATGACCGTCTGTCAATTGGAAGAACGAGTTTGGTCTGGGGTTGTCTAAGTAACCCAAGCCATTTGGTATAACTCATTTTCACGGGTTTAATGGCTCCTTCGTCCAATCAAAGAATCCTAAAAGAAACAAAAAGAAAAGAAAAGAAATAAATAACTAATTACTAAATATTATATATATATATATATATATATATATATATATATATATATATATATATATATATATATATATATATATATATATATATATATATATATATATATATATATATATATATATATATATATATATATATA
>ML783379.1:444022-456667 GCA_009831015.1 Picea engelmannii | reverse complement strand
TTATTTTTCTTTTATAAGTCTTAAACTAATGGAAGAAAATGTTATGAAACAGAAACGTACAGCTAGTCAAAAGCCAAACTTTTAAGTTCGAATTTCAGTGGTAAACAAATAGCAGAAAAATTAAATTAAACTAACTTGTTAACAAACTAATGATATACATCCAGACATCTGTGCAATCAGAAAACATTTAACCACCTTGTCCAGGACAAAAATCTGCAAGGAACCTTAAGTCTATTTTGAATAAATGCAGAACAATTATGTTGGCAGTTAAATTTAAATTATAGAGAGAATGATACCAATAGTCACTATGATCTCATGATTGCAAGTAATTGCATTAGGAGAAATCTGTTAGCAAACATGCTTGCATTTAATCTTTCATTGAAAATTAAAGGAGAAATACCGTAATTAAAACTGAATAGATGATCACACGATTAATATCTGAAGCATTAGTTATGGACAACATTTATAAAGGAATTATCCCAATAACATAATAAATGATCAAGACTAAAGCTATTAAAACTTATTAATATATCAAGATAAACAAAACTTAAATGAAAACACCATCCACAAAAAGCTAAAGCCGAAATGTGTATTGTTGTTCCATTTAAAGTCTGTAAATCAAACGTCCATCTTCTGCCCTAGGCGAGGATGCCTTCATTACAAAAAATATCTAATATTTAAAGAGCTCAGAGAAGCTAAACATCTTATCTTGTGGGATAAGATTAAATCTCAAAAATGATTTGCTAATTACAAAATAGAGGGTAATATAACCACTCCATATCACACTGTATCTCTCAAAACTATAAAAATCTTGTTTCTGTTTACAAAAGATGAGCCAAAGAAATGGCTAATAAACTCAAAAATGGTCCATATCATCAGATCACCACCAACTATACGATATCCTAAAATAAAAAATGAAAATGCAGGAGTTTAGATATTATTTTAACCAATAATTTCCAAAACTTCGAATGAGAATGAACTGGCTACAAAATCAACTGATTATGTAGCTAGTTTTATTTTAAACAACAAAAATTTAATTAAATCTACAATAATAGAAAAACTAAATAAAAATACAACTAAGAAAATCGAACAAATCTTTACCTCATAATTGCATGCTAAATTTGACTCACAAGATATCAAAGTCAACTACTACTGTAACATTCTCAACATTTTTTATTATCACGTTTCCAGTCCTTTTCAAATGCTTCCCCTGCCTTTGAACAATGAACTTTAGACTGTAATTTTCACTCTTTAATGAGTTGATCTAAGTAATGAGGGTTTTGATTTTCAATTGAAGGGAAGGTATATCTGTGTAATATTTTTCGATCCAAAACAAACAAACTTCACACCGTGGATATGTAACAGTTGTTTGAGGATATCCATGGCCATGCGTCGAAATGCTGCCACTGTTATCTGTGGGTTTTTTACCAAGTTTAATCCCTGGAAAACCTTGGTTATTCTTCAGGCATGGTGGAAGGTTATCCACATAGTCGAATTGTTGACTGTTTGGAAGGGTTTCCACTGGGGATTTTATGTTAAGATTAGGGCAGACAAATTGATTCATGCACATAAATTTTTGAAATCTCAGAACTAACATATTGTTTCCCAGGTAAAAATGGTCAATTATTGCCTCATGACGAGGGTTTTCCTTCAAAGGGTATAGCTTATGAACTGAGGAAAAAATGATGTTTCTTTATGAGAGGTTTATCTAGCACTGTAGGAAAGTCTGTAACAAAATAAAAATAAAAAATAAAAAAACGCTCATCTTAACCGAAACAGGAATTATGAGAAATTTACCTCCAAAAATAGAGACATATATCTGCAATGATCCAATTTATGGAGAAACAACTCGCGATGAAGGTAAAACGACTCATTTTGGTTCTGGGTTTTAAAGGGTTTGGTCGAATGCGTAGAGGTTTTCTTAGAATCTCTCCCGTAAAATTGTGTCTCTGGAAAAACAAAAACGGGATTGAACAGACTATAACAAAAGTGAATAGTACAAATGTGGGTTTAGATGGCAGTGGTAGGAGGTAATCCCAAGATAAAACAATGGAAACAAAACTAGGAACACACCAGGGCAACCATAACACAAGCAATGGGGGTTTCAGTCGTGAAATTTCGGTGTTTCTGGTAATGAATGTTTTAGATTACAGAGCAGGCTCAAGAACCTAGCTCATAATGAGAGGCCTTTCAAATCAACCTTCCAACTAAAATAATGTATAGGGTATGATCCTGGTATGTTAAATTTCCACGTTATGTGATGAGTGTGATCAATTTGCAAAGGTTAGGAATGGATGCGTTTTTACAATCCAAATGCAAATCAGAAATTTAAAATTAAAGTTGATTTACCAAGAATGTTAAATGAAAAATCCTAATGCCAATTGATTCTTGGTGTATCATTCAAATGTCCAAAGTAGACCTTATAACAATGAACAATTTAAAAAAAAACATTTTATTGACATGAGATAAGCCTTAAAGAAAAATGTCATTCTTAAATAGGTTTGTATGAACATTTATTCTCCTAGGGAAATAAGCCTTAAATTCAACTGCAATAAATTCACAAGTTTCAATGCTTCGTTCATGCTTTCAATCATGAATGAAGCATGAAAACAAAATCTAGGAAAAATAAAAACCTTTTATAGCCCAAGACTCATCTTTCAAGTAGCAATGTTCATATGTTTAAGCGGAGTCAACTATAAGATTTATGATTCGTTGCTTTAAGAATTGAAAATATTGTTGGTTGCCAACAATGGCTACTTGCTGGGAAAAGAAGTTATCTTTGTATCATAGACGAGTTCAGGTTAGGATTTTTAGAATGATTACAGATCAAAGAACAGTTGAAGGACATCAAGTATCTCGACAATCATTACACGGTCCAACTTCAGACATATTTCCGTTAAAATGAAATCTGGTGACAAATCTTTAAAAATGAGAGAAACGATGTTCAAGTCAATGGTTGTGATATTGTTGACAGGGCCATTGATACTAATAGGCATCCATAGCCTTGGTAGGGATGTCAATTAACCCACTCTGACACCTCTACCCTATCCAAGAAATTTCAATTCAAAATGAAGGATGCTTATGAACAATATCAAAATTTATACCTGAGAATTTTCTTTAACCTGACATTTCTTCACTGCCAGCGGGCCTATTTAGTACCCCGACGAAGTTGTCTTGGCATCATGCATGCATTTATCTGCTACCAGTAGACCTGTTCAGTATCCTGATGGGTTTACAAACACTTCCCACAACTCTTGAGCAATTGTTTACAATTTGATATAATTTTAAAAATATTCGGAAGAGCGGGGTGATGCTGAAAATTCCAGTCTTTAGAACACTTGTTATTTTTTAGTCATTCCCTTCATTATGATATGAAGTTGGTTTCTAGATGAAACCAATTTTTTAAGGATAGGAAGGCATACTTGAGTCACTTTCATTCAAATATGGGATAGCGTAAAAATCTTAAAGATGATCATGTATGCTCATGATTATAAAGTGAGACCAGGAAATCTGTTATAAACAGAAAATTTCTTTAGCTAGTATGTGTTTCAACAATTCACAGCATCGATTCTCTTGAGAGGACCTTAATAGTTTCTTCATAATGATGCATTCTAGCTCCCTTCCACGAACTAGAAGGTGAAACAGACATAATTTTAACCAGAAAGTAGCGAAAACAAAAGAAAAGAAGCAAAATCAGAAAATAAAAATAAATCAAAACAGAAAAATATGTACAAAAGATGGGTCTGAAAACATCACGAAAAATATCTCTTGGGAGACTGAAAGAACATAGAAAAATCCTCATTGATGTGAAAGCAATCCTACTCGTGGTACCCTAGGTCAGGGTTGAATTTACAATTCAGATTTATTTATCTCTTTACTTTCCATTTAAATTTTCCATAATAATACTGTGGTTTTGAAAAGAAATATTCAACGAAAAGTAGAGAGAAAAGGATCATGCAGACTTCCCTGACAACAGTCATATTATGGTTCTCATGGTGTGTCCACTTGTGCTCATGACTACATTATTACAAAGAGAAATAGTGAGGAATAAAACTAAAAGAAAACCTATTCCTAAACCTAACCTAACTGCTAAACAAATCAGAATACTACGTGAAGTCATGCTTCCAATGTAGCCATCAGAGTAACTCCAATCCTACAGTAGAAACAAAATCACATATTACTAACAAGAATGGTAGTATATCGAAAAATGACAAAAATATATCATCTCACCTTTATCATCATCATTTAAAAACAAGGCAAGGATGATCTTACCATTCCCTTGAACATTCTTGTTGTATGAATTCTCCAACCATTTGGACATTTTTTCATTATATGGGTTACAAAAATATGAAAAAATGAGATTATGAAGCTCGTGAGAGTTAAGGGGGCTTGACATAACCATCGGCCTAAACCGAAGTGCCCCATCCTCTCGAAAATATTCCTTTCATTCCATATTTTCTCCATCTGAAAGATATAAAATGAGTGTGTTAAAGTTACCTCCTTGATCTCTAAATAAAGTGAAGATAATCTTGCCATTCCCTGGAAACTTTTCGAGATACGAATACTCCAACCAATCTGCAATACTATCATGATACATGTAATTACTGACATGGGATTGTTTGAAAGAATTCACCTGTGACAAATATTCTTGGTGAGAATAAACTATTATACTATCAAGGAAATAATCTTGTAAAAAGGTCTGATCAAGATGGCGAGAACTTATCATGTTTCTCGATCGGAAAATAAGTGTTTCATTCTCTTGAAACTTTGCATTGAGATTATATATTTCAAGGTTAACTATTTGAGGTGAACTATATGGAACAACCGATAAAACATGATTGGTAGTAATATTTGGCCGATTATATTTTTCAACCTCAGATAATTGATCATGGAAAAATTTAGATCCTTCTCGAAACACAAATTGGGATGTATCAATGGAAGATGCAATTCGGGATTATTTCAAATCATTTCTTTATTTACCCATAGATAATTGATGAGAATAAAAATTAATATGTTCATTTGAAGAACTATTTCCCTCTTTATCTTCTATTCGGTGATCTCTTGGTACCTAATTATATAATGTTGAATTCTCTCCAAGGTAATATGGAACATGCAATCGCACAACATTAGGATAAAAGATATCAGGGTAAAAGGAATAATATGTAGAAGAATTAAGGAGATGGAATGCATCTCTTGAAATCATAGGTATATGCATTTTGAAATATGGTTTTGTCCCCTCTCCTTGTATAAACTGATCATCCTCTTTTGGATTCTCTTTCAAATAATACAAGACAGTTTTTAAGAGACAATTTGGTTCATCGTGCAAGGGAAAAATTGAGGGCAAATCACTAGAGATAGAAGGTTGATTAATAGTATGACTAATGATTTTGTCTCCTATTGATTGATCATGGATCTGTTTAACTAAATTAGGGGCAGATTTATCCTCCATATGATTATCAACTTCACATTCAACCTCTTTTACTTTAGAAACAGTTATAAAATCTATGAGAGTGTGACAATTGTCATCTTTTAAAGTCAAGGTTCCTTCTTCGATGGGAGGAGACATTGTTTGCAAAGAATGATTAGATGTGACAATTGCATTTTGTAAAGGATGATTTTTTTCATGATTTTCCAAAATGAAAGAAGTTGACAAAAATTGTGGTGCTTCAAAATCTTCAAGATCAACATCAAAATTTGAACCATCTTGAGATTGAGTGTTAGTGCTCAATTCAGATTGGTTAACAATTAATTGGTCTTGCTCATCTGAGAGAGAAATGAGATATTTAAACCACTCATTAATAAGCGACATTTATTTCAAAGGGAACTTAGTATAAACATGAATGAACCTAATTGAAAAATCATCGAATGATTCATCGTTTTCTTTCCTTAAGTAACTTAATTCATCATAATCATAATTGTTAAATTCTGATAAAAAATCAATTACAAACTCAGATAAAGAATGAATCGAATTAGCTGGAAAATATTCAAACCAACATTTAACCCGATCCCGGAAAGTGAGAGAGAACAATATGCATGTAACATTAGGATCAATGATCTTATGTCTTAAACATTTATAAATAAATTTAGAAATATGGCCTACTGTAGATGTGTTCCCTTCACCATCGAAGGTGAGTTCTGAAAAGAGATTAGTTGTCTTGTTGGGAATAACTGGTAGTGAGAAGTGGAAAGCATGTTCCAACACAATGATTTGGGGAGCCATGGGGAAATTGAATACATTGGAAATAAAATCTCCTACATGGTCATATTGTCAGTCTGGCCCTCCTTCTAGCGCCATTTGTTGATGGGTGAAAATGATCGTCCATCAATTGGAAGAATGAGTCTGATCCAGGGTTGTCTATGTAACCCAAGCCGTTTGGTATAACTCATTCTGACGGGTTTAATGGCTCCGTTGGCCAATCAAAGAATCCTTAAAGAAACAAAATAAAAGAAAAGAAATAAATAACTAATTACTAAATATTATATATACATATATGTACATATGCTCTAATGTGACTGTAATAGGCGTATTTAAGCAAAAGATAGATAACTCTCATATATATATATTATTTACAGGTTGCAAGTTTTAATCTAAACTTACTAAACTCAATGTAACAATCTTTGTTTTGAAGAAGCAGATAAAGAAAGCACATAAAAATATTTTTTGATTTTTCTTTTATAAGTCTTAAACTAATGGAAGAAAATGTTATGAAACAGAAACGTACAGCTAGTCAAAAGCCAAACTTTTACGTTCTAATTTTAGTGATAAACAAATAGAAAAAAAAATTAAATTAAACTAACCTATTAACAAACTAATGATATACATCCAGACATATATGTGATCAGAAAACATTTAACCACCTTGTCCAGGACAAAAATCTGCAAGGAACCTTAAGTCTATTCTAAATAAATGCAGAACAATTATGTTGGCAGTTAAATTTAAATTACAGAGAGAATGATACCAATAGTCACTGTGATCTCATGATTGCAAGTAATTGCATTAAGAGAAATCCGTTAGAAAACATGCTTGCATTTAATCTTTCAATGAAAATTAAAGGATAAATCCCGTAATTAAAACTGAATAGATGATCACACGATTAATATCTAAAGCATTAGTTATGGACAACATTTATAAAGGAATTATCCCAATAACATAATAAATGATGAAGACTAAAGCTATCAAAACTTATTATTACATCAAGATAAACAAAACTTAAATGAAGACACCATCCACAAAAAGCTAAAGCCGAAATGTGTATTGTTGATCCATTTAAAGTCTGTAAATCAAACGTCCATGTTCTGCTCCAGGCGAGGATGCCTTCATTACAAAAAATCTCTAATATTTAAAGCGTTCAGAGAAGCTAAACATCTTATCTTGTGGGATAAGATTAAATCTCAAAAATGATTTGCTAATTACAAAATAGAGGGTAATATAACCACTCCATATCACATTGTATCTCTCGAAACTATAAAAAGATTGTTTTTGTTTACAAAAGATGAGCCAAAGAAATGGATAATAAACTCAAAAATGGTCCATATCATCAGATCACCACCATCTATACGATATCTTGAAAGAAAAAATGAAAATACAGGAGTTTAGATATTATTTTAACCAATAATTTCCAAAAATTCAAATGAGAATGAACTGGCTACAGAATCAACTGATTTTGTAGCTAGTTTTATTTTAAACAACAGAAATTTAATTAAATCTACAATAATAGAAAAACTAAATAAAAATACAACCAAGAAAATCAAACAAATCCTTACCTCATAACCACATGCTAAATTTGACTCACAAGATCTCAGAGTTAACTACTGTTGTAACATTCTCAGCATTCTTTATTATCACGTTTCCAGTCCTTTTCAAATGCTTCCCCTGCCTTTGAACACTAAACTTTAGACTGTAATTTTCACTCTTTAGTGAGTTGATCTAAGTAGTGAGGGTTTTGATTTGCAATTGAAGGGAAGGTATATCTGTGTAATATTTGTCGATACAAAACAAACAAACTTCACACCATGGATCTGTAACAGTTGTTTGAGGATATCCATGGCCATGCGTCGGAATGCTGCCACTATTATCTGTGGGTTTTTTACCGAGTTTAATCCCTCAAAAAACTTGGCTATGCTTCAAGCATGGTGGAAGGTTATCCACATAGTCGAATTGTTGACTGTTTGGAAGGGTTTCCACTGGGGATTTTATGTTAAGATTAGGGAAGACAAATTGATTCATGCACAAAAATTTTCAAAATCTCAGAACTAACATCTTGTTTCCCAGGTAAAAATGGTCGAGTATTGCCTCATGACGAGGGTTTTCCTTCAAAGGTTCTGGCTTGTGAATTGAGGAAAAAATGTTGTTTCTTTATGAGAGGTTTATCCAGCACTATAGGAAAGTCTGTAACAAAATAAAATTAAAAATAAAAAATGCTCATCTTAACCAAAACAGGAATTTTGAGAAATTTACCTCCAAGTATAGAGACATATATCTGCAATGATATAGTGTCTATAGAAACTTCTCCTGATGAAGGTAAAATGACTCATTTTGGTTCTGGTTTTTAAAGGGTTTGGTCTAATTTGTAATGGTTTGCTCAGAATCGCTCCTGCAAAATGGTGTCTCTAGAAAGAAAAAATGGGATTGAACCAGACTGTAACAAAAGAGAATAGACCAAATGTGGGTTTAGATGGTAGTGGTAGGAGGTAATCCTGAGATAAAACAATGGAGATAAAACTAGGAACACACCAGAGAAACCATAACACAAGCAATGGGGGTTTTAGTCATGAAATTTGGGCGTTTCTGGTAATGAATGTTTTAGAGTACAGAGCAGGCTCAAGACCCTAGCTCATAATGAGAGGCCTTTTAGATCAACCTTCCAAATAAAATGACATACAGGGTACAATCCTGGTATGTTAAATTTCCACGTTATGTGATGAGTGTGATCAATTTGCAAAGGTTAGGAATCGATGCGTTTTTACAATCCAAATGCAAATTAGAAATTTAAAATCAAAGTTCATTTACCAAGAATGTTAAATGAACAAGCCTAATGCCAATCGATTCTTGGTGTATCATTCAAATGTAAAAAGTAGACCTTATAACAATGAGCAATTTAAAAACAACCATTTTATTGACATGAGATAGGTCGTAAAGGAAAATATCATTCCTAAAAAGGTTTGTATGAACATTTATTCTCCTAGGAAAATAAGCCTTAAATTCAATCGCAATAAATTCACAAGTTTCAATGCTTTGTTCATGATTTCAGTCATGAACGAAGAATGAAAAGGAAATCTAGGAAAAATAAAAACCTTTTATAGCCCAAGACTCGTCTTTCAAATAGCAATGTTCAAATGTTTAAGAAGAGGAAGCTATAAGATTTATGATTCGTTGCTTTAAGAATTGAAAATATTGTTGGTTGCCAACACACCATTATATCATCATAGCAGTAGAATACTTCACAAAGTGGGTCGAAGCTATGCCAACGTTTAACGATGGTGGCGAGACCGCAACTCTCTTTTTGTTTAACCAAATAATAGCAAGGTTTGACATCCTGAGTGAGATTGTCACTGACCATGGAAGTCACTTTCAGAACAAAATGATGTTCGAGCTAACATCAAAGCTTGGGTTGAGGAAAGAACGTTCATCACCCTACTACCGACAAGTGAATGGTTAGGTGGAAGCTGTGAATAAATCCCTTAAGACTATCTTACAGCGAATGATCAATTCGGCCAGGTCAAATTGGCATTTGATGTTGTGCTCATCATTATGGGCCTACCGAATGTCTATTAAGACTGCAACTAGTTTCTCACCCTTTCAACTCATTTACGGGCTAGAAGCAGTCTTTCCTATAGAGTGCCATATCCCCTCTCTAAATTTGGCAGTACAGTTATTTCCAGACACTTCACCGCTTGAAGAGCGTTTATTATATCTTGAGCAGCTCGATGAGCAACGTCGGGATGCAACCTTGGCTAATGAGGCTCACAAACAAAAATTCAAGTGTCAGTATGATCGGCCCGTCCATCCTCGTATTTTCTCTAAAGGCGACCTTATCCTAGTCTATGACCAATATAAGGACCCCTTGGGAGCAAGCAAGTTCAAACCCATGTGGTTCGGACCTTTCATCGTGAAGGAGGTTCTAAAGAAGGGCTCTTATTGTCTGGTGGACTTTGAGGGAAATGCTTTGGCGGAGCCTAGAAATGTGCTCTACCTCAATAAGTATTACTCGTAGGTGGGTTGCCTTGGGTGACTTCTTGTAACATAGGTATAGTCTTATACATTTTATTTTTAGCTTTTGTCTTTTTGGTTTTATGGACATGTCATTTTTTATGTCATATTTTTCACTGTGGAAAATTTTGAGTGAATCAGAGGTGTTCGTTGGGTTTGCAGACGACACTATCTGGCACACTCGGAGGCTTGCTTCTGTGGCTTGGGTAATTTTCACACCTAAGGGCCAGTTGCTATATTCAGGAGGTATCTGTTTAGGTGACACCACAAGCAATGTCACTGAATACAGTGTAGTCTTAGAGTTTCTTCATGATGCTTTTTTGCATGGTATCTATCACCTCCATGTCTACTTAGACACTCAACTGGTTGTGTCTCGGGTAAATGGGGTTTACCGCGTTTATGATCCTACACTACACCAATGATTCCTTATGGTACGTCTCTTAGAACGGAGTTTTGATTACATTACGTATATCCATGTTTCTAGGAGATTGAATCAAATCATAGATACTCTAGCTAATCATGTATTAGATTGGCATATTGCACACATGTAAGAAAAAGCACACATGCACACATGTAAATACATTTGTAAAATAGATGTAACCCATAAAACATAAAAAGATAAAAAATATCCATATATATATCAAAAAATATCAGAGTACATGGGTGGGCACAAGCGCCTCAAAAATATGTTCTGTCAGAGTCATGGGGATTATGCCCTAAAAAATATACAAAAGGTTCTCTCGGCACGTAAGTAGTCTAGCCTAGATAAGGGCGGAGCCTATTGGCCTTTCCATAGTGAACAATAATTCTTGCTAAATGCCAGAAGATCTGGACCTAGGTCCATGGCACCCCAACTACGTGAGGTTTCATCAACGGTGGGATATCCTCAATCTCCTCCATAGGGAATGTATGAGTGAGAGAGTTAAGGTTCTGCTCTACTCATCTCAATATTATCTCAGCATCTCCGGCTGGAGGCCCCTCTGCTGTTGCTATTGGTCTGAAAGCTCCAGCTAGTCCTGCCTCTAGTCGAGGACACTGCCTACTCCTCTAGAAGTCTGCTGGACATACTGGTCCCACATCTGTACATAATAGATATGTAAGTGTCAGATACTCTAGTATACAAAAAAAATGATATATCTAAAAAGACATAAAAATTAAATAACTTTGAAAAGAAAACTTACCCATCTCTCCTCGCTCTGCTTCAGGAGGTATAGGCATGTTAGGTTCCCTAGAAAAATTGATCCTGGCATAGGGGTAGTCCTCTATTGTTGGAATCTGTTGTGCCCACCAGTCAAAAAAATTATCATCGAAAGCCTCGGTGGTCCTCCCTCCCCCCTATCGCGGCAACAATGCCACCCATCTGCATAGCACTGGGAGAGAGACATCGTGCCCTTGTATAGTTTCTCGAAGACTGAGACTGGGTACCCTCTCGAAGAAAAAGGAGCACAAAATGGTCCCAAACCCGAAGTTTCGGTGCTCTCATATCCAACACTCTGTTAGTTGTCTCTTCATGCAATCCAGCATGGTGGTACTCCAGTCGAAAATCCGTGCATTTAAGCACTATACCGCACAATGCATGTGCACCTAGGAGGCTTGATGTGAAGCTGCGGATCTAGTGATCCGCCCAATAAGTAGAACTATCACTTTGAGTGATAGGTTGTTGATCTTATGTATAGGCAGCTGAGAACCTACTTTCTCAGTACCAGCCTCGAAATGGAGTCCAATCAACTCCTCGATGTTGTGCGGCCCAGGGGGAAAAGTGGGCAAGTTGACTGGATCCCCTCTCCTTGAGAGATCAGTCAGGAAGTAAATGTCCTCAGTCGTTGGAGTCAGTGACTACCCCTCGAGCATGAATGCCTCTACGTCAGGATGCCAATAATCTATCAATGCATTTAGCAACCTGGGTTGTGCCCTCATAGATGAACACTGGAAGAAATTTAACAAACCTCATTGTGACAAAAAAACAATAGCAGCAGGGTCCTCGGAGACCAAAATATCAATTTCCACATGCTCCCTCTCTCTCTAATGCACATACATCCTGCAAAAACAGATCAATGGAGAGTTAACTCTTGCATTTTCAATTTTTCCCACTTATTGAAGGGTGTATGTGGGCTGTCTTGGGGAAAATCATGTGTACACACGGGAAACTTATCTTTAGCTCGCGTGTACACATGGGCTATGCTTGGAAAACCCATGTACACACAGGGATGACCTCTTTAAAGGTCAGCCCCCTCAAAGAAAACAAAAATAAATTCAAAAATGAAAGATGGAAATGCAAGAGAGGTTAGTATGTACTTACTTGGTCCAAACAGAAGTTTGTTTCGTCCACTGAAGCTCCCAGAATCAACTATTTCGGCAAAGGGGTGTTTTTTGACTTTTGGTCAATTCTCAAATTACAATGGTGATAATGAGCTGCCAACTTTCTATTTATAGAC
>ML783379.1:431694-443972 GCA_009831015.1 Picea engelmannii | reverse complement strand
ACTTGGTCCAAACAGAAGTTTGTTTCGTCCACTGAAGCTCCCAGAATCAACTATTTCGGCAAAGGGGTGTTTTTTGACTTTTGGTCAATTCTCAAATTACAATGGTGATAATGAGCTGCCAACTTTCTATTTATAGACTTTTTTGGCCCCTTTTTGTCATGTTTTGGACCCTTTTTCCATTTTTTCTATCTTGAAAATCATTTACTATGTTTCTTGAGTTTCTCAGGGGATGTTACGATAAGTGTTACTTTGGGTATTGAGAAGTTTTTTGAGAGATGGGTCAGTTTTAAAGTTCTTTTGGTAAGAAGTCATTTTTCCAACTTTGTGCATGTAAGATAGGATTCCACCTCCACTCGTTGCACCTCGTTGTATTTTTCTCTTTGACATAAGATCAATCCCACCGAATTGCAACATGGAACGCTCACTCATGCTCTAGAAGTGTCATAATTTAGTGGTAGATCCTACCTTCACATGGATTCCCTAGGTATATCTTGGCTGCATTTTGGTGTCCATGCCGTCACTAATGACTATAGGCTCGAGAGTCCTTAGTAGTTTTTCCTGATTACGAGATTGAGCCTCATTTGAATGATTCATTATCACTCTTGACCTCACCCTCGGGACTCCCAAAACAAAACGGGTCTTCTTTTAAGCCCTTTTCAGACCCTCTAAATATGAAAAGATTGTTGAGTGATATTGTTTCCCTTCACGCTCGCCAAACTGAAATTTGAAGGCACGTCTATCCGACGGTAGTTTACCCCTTTTTCGGTCTAGATGGTTAATAGAATGAACAGAGGTATACTCTAGGAGCCTCGGTTCTCTAGAAGAGTATTCTCAGGTATAGATTTACCCCTTTTTCAAGCCTGAGGGACTAAACTTACGAAAAAGGAACCCCCATGGAGTCCATAGTTAAGCTCTTTTTAGACTCCCTAAAATTGAAAAGATGATCGAGTGACCTTGTTTCTTCACACTCGTTAAATTGGTCCAGAAGAACATCCCTTATAGATTCCATAGTTAAGCTCTTTTTAGACTCCTTAAATATGAAAATATTTCCAAGTGACCTTGTTTCTTCACACTCATTAAATTGGTCCAGAAGAACATCCCTTACAGATTCCATAGTTAAGCTCTTTTCAGACTCCTTAAATATGAAAATATTTCCGAGTGATATTGTCTTTATCACACTTGTTAAAATGATTTTGAATAGACGTCTATTCAGTGCTAGTTTACCCCTTTTTCGAGCCGACTAGACTACCTTCGAAAAAGGTACCCCAGCGGAGTCTCCTTTTACGTTTTTTCAGACTCTCTAAAAATGAAAAATTGTTGAGCTTAGCTTCTCTAAGATTTTTAAAATTACATCGAAGGATGTTATCATTGTTTCTTATTAATCACATTTGCATTCCTGGATCTTTGGCCTAATTCTGGATCCATGTTTCTCTCAACTGAACCATCTAAAGCATGCCTCATACGCAAGCCTTGTAGCACTTTGCCTCTATGTCTTGACACCTTGACCCATGGAGGATTTTTCCCAAGTGTCCTTTCCCTGCATATGTCCCCTTACTCTCAACATCAATGTGTTCCTTACTCTTGGAACTATTATGTCTATGACACTCGATCCTCCTTTGTAACGCAACATTCTTTATTCTTTTTCAAAAATTTCTGCAATTATTGAAAAAGACAAAAAAATCAAATATACCCCCAAAAGAGGAAGGGAAAAGTATTTTCTTTTTATTGACAGCACAATGAGTCACCCTTGGACAAAGCACATCCTTTCGTTTGTTTGTCAGGCTCTAGGATTCAATATGACCTTAGGAAGTTTTTCTCGCTACATAGAGTTGTGTCCTCCTCTATTTGGTTACCCTTCTAAACATTTGGAGAGTTCGCGTTGCCTCCTGCATCATGAACTTATGTTAATGCCATGCTCATTGAGTCTCATATTTTGTTGTGCTTTTTTCCAAGGGAAGACTTACTAAACTTGAGTCGGCCCTTCTGCAGTTTGTCTCTTTTCCTCATGCCTGGCCACCCCGAAAGATCAATCAAGTCCTTGCTCAAAATCAATGAAGTTATATGCCTGATCATCAAGATCCTCTTGTTTATTCTCGACGAGCCGTCGAAGACCTCTGGGTAGTGAATTCGTACACTCATATTACACTCCTACCCGAGTTTTGAATATTTTGAAGTGTTTCTCGAGCTCTGAAGACCTCATCTCCAGCCATCGAGTGTCATTGGCTTCTTGAAGATGGATACTATACATGTATATCTTTTGATTTTTGAGATGTAGATCTACTATGTACTGCTCATGGCTACACTTTATATAGTTATATGACATGAATATGCAATGTATTTTATTAGCATCCATGATTTTATTTCATCCTAAGCATGGGTATGCCCACCTCAGTGAGACAAATTGTTATTTTTCCAGATGGCACCTCCTAAACTCCGGTCCCTGGGCTCACTCACATCATACGGTGGTGAAGATTTGTAATTTATTTCTGCCATCAGATGCTCTTATGACCTCACACATTAGGGGGCATCTGTTATAACCCTAAATTGCACCAGACATACATAATTGGCATCAGGCCATCTAACTTTCTATCTTTTCCAATCCATCACTAAACAAGTTCTTCAAAAAACCATTGTTTTGAAGGTGTACGCGACCTGCACCACTACTGACCGCGTACACACGCCTGCTGACCCACTACAGCCCATGTACACTCATATAATATCGTGAAAAGTGGAAAATTGCATAGGATACTGGTTTCTGGGATGTTACTTAACCATTTGACTTCCCATAGCCATTCACCCCAACAATTACTATCCCTTTTGGCCTATAAAAGAAGGGGTTGGGGTCCCATTGCAAAGGAGAAGCATGAGAGAAAAGAAACTCTTCCCATTTTATCAAGCCCCCTTTGCCCCAATTGCAAATCCCTTGCCATTTACCTAAGAGAGAACTGAAGAGGATAGGAAGACATGGAAGAAGTTGGTACATGGTGATGAGGATCCTAGGACCGATTTCGAGGAGCAGGATCGGTCTCATGTTGTAAGTGACTTTTTGTGAGATTAATATAAAGAAGTACTTTTTTCGTCCTACCAAATGATGTCTTAAACTTATATGATTTGTTTACATTTCTTGTTTATGATGTCTAACCCACTAATATGTATGTAGAATACATTCTTGTAGTTTCTTGTTTGCCTTTTAATGAATGAAGATTAGCCTTGGGAGGAGATTTGCAGTCAGAAAACAACCAAGCGCAAAGGGATCGACACTGGACGCCGAGTTTAAGGTAGGACTACTGGATCCCTCTCTCTTGTATTTTATGTATGATTGTGGGGTAATGTTGGGATAGTGATTAAAATTAGGAGACTTTAGACAGTTAGATCTACCTACACTTTAAACCCTTGGTGTAGTCCGTAGAGGGGTTTTCCTGCTATAGCACATGCACAGTCTATAGAAAGTTCTGAACACAAAGCCTTGAATGCAAAGATTCAGGCACGCCTCTGGTGCTAGTGGTGATTTGTCCTGAGTATATGAAGACATTTTTGATATTTTTTTATGGTCAATTGTTGAGCTAGGCTCCCGTATTGTAAACTTTTGATGAATCATACTTTCCTTCTGGTTATGTAACATGATTTGAGACTTCTTGTTTAATCTAAGTCACCTTCCCTTTCCATCTAGTTTTCCTCTAATACTGAAGTGTTCATGATTGAAGGATTCACATGGATTTTTGTGACCATGTTGTAATGGATGTTTGATTGCAGTGTTGTTATAGCATTTTCAGTTTCCTAAAACTCTGAATCTAAGAGGATCTTGTTTTTTGTGTTTTTTTTTTTTCTTCCTAGGTTATTGGAAGACCTGATGTCCATACCAGACCTTTACATTTTCTCCTCAAGTTATTCCTCCTACTCACCCTTACGAAAAATTAATGACTAAATTTGAATCAAGACCTGACCTGCTTATGCATGATGGTCCAGTTTTTTGATTTAAAATGATATTATCTTGAGTCTGCACCCATTTGACCTCTTTAAACTTATTCATTGTGACATACAAACTAATGGGTACTGGGCTTACCTCCCCTGCAATCAGGAGGTGACTTCTAGTGCTAACAAATGTGGAAGATCATCTTGTATTCATCTTTTGGTTCCGGTACTCCTTCTAGTAGCCACCTTAGCCAACATATCTAAATTCTTTTTTTCCACTTCTTCTTTGAAAGGTTGTAACTCTACTTTTAATTTTTTGATTTCATCTTCTCAGGCTCTCTTCTGCCTATATAAATTCTTGAGTTTCCTTTGAAGGGGAAAATACCTCTTATCCATGAACCTAGATTTATCAATGGTATGCTCATATATATAACATATCCTTTAGCTTAATTCGGGAATCCAAATATTCATTTTTCAACTTGTAAATTTTAGTTTTTGCATCCTTAAGTTGCCTCTTGAGTCTTTTGAAAGTAGGGTTACTTTCATGAGGAGGAGTGTTGATATCAATAACCTCCACGGGCTTCTTGGAAATATGGAATTTGTCCTTTTTCTAAACTGAATTCTCTGTTGTACCATCCTTTATAGGAACATGTTGTTCGGTTGATGATCTAGTAAAAGGTCTTCTATATTTGACTTTTTCTCCAACAACTGGTGGGCAAAAAACAAGTTTTTTTCCTTTCAACTTCCATGTTTTTCTTGATGGTATTTCCATAGGTATAGGTTCCACCACAGGTGAAATTTCTCTTTCAGGAAGTTGTGAGGGACCACCTTCTTCTACTTTATCAGTAAATTGAAAATATTTATCACTCATGGTCATTCTCTTCTTCTTGCTTGAATCTAAATGCATAGTCTTATCAACTTGGGTAGGAGTTTGTCTTTTGGACTAAGGTGTAGGAGTAATATCTAACTGAAAATATGATGCAGCTAGGAAATTTTCCCAGTCAGTGTTAGTCTTCTTCAATTATTCTAGCACTAACATCTTGATTAAACCAGAGTGGAAAACACTAGTGTCCACCTTCTTGGACTTTGCCTAGACTCTATCTGACATATTTCCAATACTCCTGAAAAGGTAAAAGGGAAGGTTCATGGATTCTTTCCCAGTGAAGTGTAGTAGTAATCTAATACGGTATTGATATACCATATTGAACCTTCCTTCACATTTGAAGTACCTTTGGATGACCCTGAGCATCTTGTTAAAATATTCCAACATGTGACTTCTGGGCACTCCTTTGGACAAGTTATCTCCTTGATATTTAGGTTTAAATAATTCCTTGGATAAAGAAGATTTCAGAGACATGGATTTAAACCACTTCTCACCATAATCAGGTATCTTTGTAGCTACATAAATAGAATGCCCAGAGACTTCAAAATCCAACATACCCACCATAGTCTTTGTTCCACTGAAATTAAGTGCAAATTGCTTGGCCACTTCAAGATGCCCTCTTTGCATTTTATGACAAAAATTAAGGCAACCCACCCTCTAGAAGGCTTCCTTGAAAAATGGTCCAAAGTTGATGAGTTGCATGTCATATGGTTCAGTTCTCACAATCTCTCCCCCCTTGTGGATTTTATTTCCTTGTTGATTGTCCATAATTACTGTGTTGAAAACCTCTTGTAAGCTCTTATGACAATTGTTATGTGAAATATAGAGTAAAATAGGTATTTTCAGTGTTTGATTACATAACTGGCATACTTAGATTTCACCTGTCTGAAAACTTATACACAAAAATGGTATGAAGTGGAGAAAATTACAAGTAGGAATTCTAAGAGGGACAACAATTCAATTTTAGTAAAGCTGCAGATAGGAAAAAAGAGACAACTCTATGTAAACAAAGGGTTTGTAGTGCAAACACCAATTCGCAGTGTCATTTTGCAGTGCAATCGGACTAGGATTTATGGAAGACTGACAATACTTTTCATGTCTAAGAGGGAACATATAATGACTAGTTAAAACTTGGGCCTTAAAAAAATTTCAAAATTGACAAGGGTTTGGTCAATCAAAAAACATAGGTTTTGTAGTGCCAGTCTACATCGCACAATTTGTAGTGGAGACTTATAATAGACAAATCACAGTGCAAAATTATCAATGGGTAATATTACTTGTTTGCAAAAGTAACCTGTAGGATAACCTTGAGATAACAATCTTGACCAATGACCAGGGTTTAGAATACCATAAGAATGGGTTTTAATGGTGCGGAGAGTTAGAAGTGCATGAACATTTAACAGTTTCTAGTGCTAGAAATAGACAAAAACTTTACATTCTCAATCAACCATCTAAGAAACATGCAATTGTCAAAGGAGTACCTGGTATGTATGAATTTAGGATGGTTATTTGTGAACTTGAGTTTTTATTAAATGAAATCATTCAATCCTCTTCAATCTACTACAACCAGTTCACAACGCCAATCTGCAACATTAGTCTGCAACACCAGTTTTCAAACTCCAGTAGCATGCTTCATGGGAACTGTTAGAATTGTTCCTTAACATAATCTTGAAACTCATAATGAAATTAATGCACTGAATACGATGATATCTCCCCTCACATGTTTTCAAAGTGAAATGATGAGAGATTAGTGCACAAGGTACTTCTTCGTACACTAAGAACTTTTAGGTGAGTTGGAAGCAACAAAATCTGGCATCTAACTTGACCTCTAAATGGTTGGAAAATGACATAATGGAATTGTGTGTACAAACCCTTGAGACATGACATATGAGGATGATGATTTTAAGACCAGGGTTGAGACCCATGATTTGACCCTTATTTCCTTCATGATGATAAATCATAGCATGACACCGGGGCTCTAAACCAAGACTAAAAACAAGACTATGCTTATGGAAAACTCAAAATTTGAGTTATGACATGAGATATAACCCAAAAACTAATATTTAAAGACCCTATGACTCAAAACAAGACAAATACAAAAACCTTTGACCCCTAAACATCCTATGTGCTAACACCCCCATCAGATGAGGAAATTTTTGTTTAATTTGGTCCCGAGTTAGACAATTTCCTTGGTGCAGTAGCTTGCCTTCTTTGACAATGAAATAAATTTGGATCCTCTACTAGTGAGTGCACTTAACCTGTGTGTCCATGATCTGATCAATGTATTCCTTTTTCCATGCAGTCCAGGTTGAGCTCTATTGGTGTCAATTGTTCTGCTATCTCTGAGGTGTCCAATAATGGTGGAAAATAAGTCCGAAGGAGGTCCACATTGAATATTGGGTGCAAGCCAAGGAATGGAGGAAGGTTGAGCTCAAAATAATTGTCACCCAAAACCTTGGTGATGGTGTAGGTTGCAAAACAAAGTGGACATAGCTTCCAATGATGCCCTATAAGGAATTATTTCTTCAAGTGCAACCAAACTTTGTCTCCTACCTAAAACTGGTGTGGCACCCAATGTTTATCATGACATTGCTTGTACTTGGTATTGGACTTCTGTAAAATATCATGAACTTGTTGGCAGATGTGATGGATCCACTCAATGAACTGAGTGGCTTTGTCAGCTCCATTTGGAGCATGCGATGAGTCTACCTAGGTGGCCTCAAGGGGTAGTAAAACATCCATGGGACCTAATGGTTAAAATCCCAACCCCACCTAAAAGGGGTTGTGTTTGGTTAAGCTATGTATGGATCTATTGCAGTTTTGTTGTGTTAGGGTCCTAACCCGCACATAGGGAGATCAATATATTTGGATGTGATAACGATCAATATTAATAAGGCCTTTCAATAAAATAGAATAAGGTGGATGTAAGAAGACCTAATAGAATCTTTCGCTTCTAGAAGGATCTTCCTCTAGATGCTTCTCTTGATAGACATAGTTAGTATAAATAAGGGTGGAGGGTATGAAAACCCTAGCTTGGAGAATATTGTAACAAAGCGTTGATCGACTAGAGGTTGCCCCCTCGAAGAGGCCCGTGAACATTGCTTTCTGAATCAAAGTGTTATTTCTGTTATTTTTCTTATATCATTTTTGTGTTATTATGGAGATTATGCTGGTTATATTACTGTTATTCTGCCATTTCTAGCATTTTATTTTTGTTCTGCATACTTTTTATATCTGGTATATTACAAGTGGTATCAGAGCTAAAGAACCACAGTAGGTTGTATCCTCTCAAAACCGTAAACCCTCCTTTATCCCTTGACCTAAACCCATAAATCCCACTACTCCCTCTGCCCCATTAAAGATCCAAAAATTGACCAGGGCTGAAATGGCTGAACGCAAACTCAAAGGCCTTTGTTATAATTGTGATGACAAATATTTCAAAATATTTTTATGGCCATCTTTGTGTATATTTCAGAAGAAGATGTTGAAACTCCCCTTGTGCCTGAGTCACCGAAAATCACTGACATAACCCCTCCCTTGAACCCTCCCGAAGTGGAACCGATCATTTCCCTCAATGCTCTCACTGGATTCTCTGCACCCCAAACCCTCAAGTTAATCGGTTACATCAAGCATCAGAAAGTCATCATTCTGGTTGATAGTGGAAGCACCCATAATTTTATTCATCGCCGCATTGCCCAAGAAACTCATTGCTACATCCATGCTGTCAACAATTTCCAAATCATGATTGCCAATGGTGTTTCCATGAAATGTGGAGGGTGATGGGAAAATGTGTGTCTCCAAATCAGTGACTACCACCTAAAATCCTATATGTTTGCTATCGACATGGGTAGTTGTGACATTGTGTTGGGTGAAGACTAGATAAGGACTTTGGGTCCCATTCTTATGGATTTTAAGGAATTAACCATGTGATTCGACCAGGAAGTCCACCAATATAAATTCCAAGGCATCAATTGGTTCACCTTAGGTCATTAGTTCCCATCGCATGGAAAAGCTGCTCAAAAAAGGTCATTCTAGTGTCATTGCCCAACTCCATGCCATACAAGCAACAGAGACACCCACAGTGCCAGAAGACCTATAAGCCCTCCTTTCTAAACACTAAATGGTATTTTCCACTCCCCAAGGACTCCCTCCTTCCCATGGTGTTCATGATCATTCCATTCCCCTTGTACCCGGAAGCCTTCCTCCCAATATCCGTCTGTATCGCCACCCCTTTTCACAAAAAAATGAAATTGAGAAAATGGTCCAGGAATTCCTTACTACAGGTGTTATCCACCCTAGTATGATCCCTTACTCTTCTCCTATAGTCATGGTCATGAAGAAAGAAGGTTCTTTGAGAATGTGTCCTGACTTCCATGCCCTCAACAAACTGACCATTAAATACAAATTTGTCATTCCTATCATTGATGACCTCCTGGATGAATTGAGTGGCGCCCAATTCTTTACTAAACTTGATCTTCCCTCGAGCTATCACCATATACGTATGAAGGAGGCAGACATTCCCAAGACGACCTTTCAAACTCATGCGGGCCACTATGAGTTTTTGGTCATGCTCTTTGGCTTGTGTAATGCCCCCTCCACCTTCCAAAGCCTCATGAATCATGTCTTTCATCCTTTTCTCTGTCATTTTTTATTAGTTTTCTTTGATGATATCATAATCTATAGAAAATCCTGGAGAGACCATCTTACTCATGTGGATCGAGTTCTCCATCTACTCTCTCAGCACAAACTTTTCCTGAAACAGTCTAAATGTGTTTTTGGTGCCTCAAAAGTAGAATACTTGGGTCATATGGTTAGCAAGGATGGCATCAGGGTGGATCCAAAAAAGATTGAAGCTATGCAAGACTGGCTGCACCCAAAGACTCTCAAAATCTTGCATGGATTTCTAGGCTTAACAGGGTATTATCGCAAGTTTGTTAAGAATTATGGCAATATTGCAACACCTCTCATGGCTCTCCTCAAAAATAACTCTTTCACTTGGACTCCATCCACTGCTCAATATTTTCAAACCTTGAAGATGGCCATGTGTACCGCTCTGGTTCTGGCCCTTCCTAATTTCACAAAGACCTTTGTATTGGAATGTGATGCCTCAGGGAAAGGAATTGGTGTTGTCCTTATGCAAGAGGGTCGACCTATGGCCTTCACCAGCAGACAACTATCTAAAAGGAATCCGGGCAAAACCATCTAGGAAAAGGAAATGTTGGCTATTCTGCATTTCATTGATCTATGGCGCCCTTATCTCTTGGGGTAATGTTTCCAAATTAAGACAGACCATCAAAGCCTCAAGTACTTTCTGGAACAATGCATTTCCTCCCCAAAGCAACAAAAATGGGTGACTAAGCTCTTTGGATATGATTATGAGATCATTTACAAGAAGGGCAAAGACAATGCGATGTCATATGCACTGTCTCGAAAATATGAAGAAGAAGGATCCCTTTTTTCTCATTCCTTCATTGTACCATATTGGCTCCAAGCTGTACGCCAGGAATGGCTACAAGATCCCAAAAGTTTGCATCTGATCCAACAATTGTAGACCAATGCTCCATCTCCCCCAGGGTACTCTTGGCTCCAGGATGATCTTTGATACAATGGTCATTTGTATTTAAGTAAACAATCAAAGATTAAATCCATGGTACTTTCTGAGCTTCATGCTACACCCACAGCGGGGCACTCTGGGTTCACCAAAACCTATGACAAGGTCAAACGTTCTTTCTTCTGGGATGGTATGAAATAGGACATCAGTAATTTTGTCGCTGAATGTGAGGTGTGTCAATACAACAAGGGAGAAACAGTCAAATCTCTGGGCACACTACAACTGCTTCCGATTCCACCTGTTATTTGGAAGGATATCTCTATGGAATTTATTACCGGCTTACCCAAATCAGGAAATAAATCAGTCATAATGGTGGTTTTGGATTGCCTTTCCAAGTATGCTCATTTCTGGGCTCTTCAACACCCATTTACTGCATCCACGGTGGCTCAAATTTTCATGGACTAGGTCTTCAAGCTTCATTGCATGCCACACTCTATTGTTTTTTATTGTGACCCAATTTTCAGAAGCAATTTTTGGCAAGAACTGTTTAAGCTACAGGGCACCCAATTGCATCTAAGCATAGATTATCATCCCCAGACTGATGGTCAAACGGAAGTTGTCAACAAGTGTTTGGAAACATATCTAAGGTGTTTTTCCTCTGAAAAAAAAAATCAGTGGGCTTAATGGTTACCCCTAGCTGAATGGTGGTACAACACTTCCTACCATATAGATACATGCATGACTCCTTTTGAAGATGTATATGGACAGAATCCCCCTTCAGTTCTCTCATACTTACCAGTTACCTCGAAGGTCCAGGCGGTTGACCAAACACTTACATTTCGAGAGGATATTCTTCGTACCCTTAAAGAGAACTTGGTCATGGCATAGAATCACATGAAGCAACAAGCAGATCAAGGTCACTCTAAACATCAATTTGTAGAAGGCGATCGGGTGTTTCTGTGACTGCAACCATACAAGAAAACTTCCCTCAAGGCCGAGCAATGTCAAAAGCTAGCGCCCAAATTTTATGGTCCTTATACAGTTCTCAAGCATGTGGGACAAGTCACCTATCAGTTAGCTCTGCCTAGTCAGTCAAATCTACATCCTGTTTTTCATGTTTCATGCTTAAAGAAGGTGTTTGGAACTAGGTTCCAAATTCAAACCAACCTTCCCAAGTTAGTTGAAGAAGGATCCATTTGGCTACAACCAGAAGCAGTTTTGGACCAGCGTGAGCGTTGCCTGTGTCAGGGAACCATCAAGGAAGTGCTATTCCAATGGAAAGATACAACTCCAGAAGATGCCACTTGGGAACTCGCTACCATTCTACAACAGTTTCCACATCTCAAGCCTTGAGGACAAGGTTGTTTTTAAGGGGGCGGACATGTTAGGGTCCTAACCTGCACATAAGTAAATCAATATATTCGGATGTAATAAAGTCAATATTAATAAGGCCTTTCGATAAAATAGAATAAGCCAGATGTAAGAAGACCTAATAGAATCTTTCGCTTCTAGAAGGATCTTCCTCTATATGCTTGTCTTGATAGACATAGTTAGTATAAATAAGGGTCGAGGGTATGAAAACCCTAGCTTGGAGAATATTGTAATAGAGCACTGCTCGACTGGAGTTTGCCCCCTTGAAGAGGCCCATGAACATTGCTTTCTGAATCAAAGTGTTATTTTTGTTGTTGTTCTTACATCATTTATGTGTTATTGTGGAGATTATGCTAGTTATATTACTGTTATTCTGCCATTTCTAGCATTTTATTTATGTTCTGCATACTTTTTATATCTGGTATATTACATTTTGAACATAAGGAAGACTCTCATCCCAGGTGCGGGGGTGCTTGGAATTGTACATGTGCAGTATGTGCAGGATCATCTGGTTGACGACCTCAGTTTGGCCATCCATCTGGGGATGGAAGGAAGTAGACC
>ML783379.1:403579-430659 GCA_009831015.1 Picea engelmannii | reverse complement strand
AAATGGGATATTTTCGCCTATAACCTTCTTTAAGCATGAAACATGGAAAACTGGGTGTACTCATGAAGATGCAAGAAACTCCAATTTGTATGCCATAGTACCAATCTTTTGCAAGACCTTATAAGGGACATAGTACTTTGGTGATAATTTATTATCCTTTTTGGCTTGCTTGAGGGACATCTGTTTGTATGGTTGTAGTCTTAAAAACACACAATACCCTACTTCAAAACTGATTTCACTACAATGTTTATATGCTTGTTGTTTCATGTGATTATGTGCCATGGTCAGGTTGTCCTTTAAGATTTGGAGAACTTGTTGTTGATGCTCGATGTGATCTTCCACTACTTGAACCTTATATTTTTATTTCAAAGAAGAAGTGATGGAATGAGGGTGGTATCCATAGAGTGCCATAAATGGTGTCATTTTTGTTGCAGTATGAAAGGAAGTGCTATACCAGCATTCTGCCAAGGTTAATCATTTGAACCATTGTGTTTGTTTATCAGAGACAAAGAAATGAATGTAGCCTTTTGGACATTTGTTCACTATCTCGGTTTGTCCAGCAGATTGAGGATGATAGGATGAGCTATGAGACAATTGAGTACCCAAACAAGAAAATAATTATGTCCAAAAATGTCCAGTGAAGATGGGATCTCTGTCACTTACAATAATGTTTAGGATGCCATGTAGATTTTGAACTGTCTCCATGAATGCGGTGGCAACTGTACTATCTTTGAAGGGATGAGAGAGTGCACAAAAGTGTGTGTACTTGGTAAGTCTATCAACAAACACCATGATGACACTCTTTCCTTCAGACTTCGGTAACCCTGTGATGAAATCCATGGTAACCTCCTCCCAGTGCTGACTTGGGATGGCTAATGGTTGTAAAAGACTTGGGTTCTTAATTGTTTCCACCTTATTTTGTTGGCAAACCAAACATTATGCCACAAACCTTTGAACATCAATTTTAAGGCCATCCCAAAAAAAATCCTTCTTGACTCTATGGTAGGTTTTCAAAAATTTTGAGTGCCCTCCTACTAGAGAGGTGTGCAATTCCAATAATACCTCTTGTTTGAGTTGGGAGTTCTTACATAAATATAAGCGATCTTTGTACCATAGTGAATCATTTTTCCATGTAAATGTATCCGATGCATTGGAATCCTATTGCAACCTTTGAATGAGAGTCCACACTTTTTCGTCATTCTTCCATTCATCCCTTTCTTCTATTATCCAATCGGGTTGGATGATCGAGATAACACAGAGAAAGGCCTCAACATCTTCATCCTTTCTTGAGAGTGCATCTGCCACAACATTTTTCTTCCCCTTTTTATAGAAAATTTCAAAATCATAACCCAATATCTTGGTTACCCATTTTTGTTGTTCTTCTGAAGATAGTCTTTGTTCCAAGAAGTATTTAAGACTATCATGATCTTTTTTGACCTTGAAGTGCCTACCTATTAGGTAAGGATGCCATTTCTTCAATGCATGTAGTATTGCCATCATTTCCTTCTCATAAATAGGTTTGTGTAAGTCCTTTCCCTTGAGTGGTTGACTTTCAAAAGCCAGGGACCTTCCTTCTTGCATTAGGACAACACCAATTCCATTTCTCGAGGCATCACATTCCACAATAAAGGTTTTTGTGAAGTCTGAAGTGGTCAAGACAGGAGATTTGCACATTACCTCTTTAAGTTGTTTAGAAGCTTTAGTTTCCTCTGGAGTCCATGAAAATGAATCTTTCTTAGTTAGTGTCGTTAAAGGTGTTTCTATTCTTCCACAGTGTCGAACAAACTTGCGGTAGTAACCTGTCAAACCCAAAAATCCTCTAAGATTCTTCAATGTTTTGGGAATCGTCCAGTCCATCATGGCCTTAATCTTGTTAGGGTCTACCTTAACACCTTAATGAGATACAATATGACCCAAATACTCTACCTCCTTCACTCCAAAGAAACATTTGTATGGTTTGGCATATATTTGTTGCTCCTTTAGTAGTTGTAGCACCTTGTCAACATGTTGCACATGATCCTCCCAAGACTTGCTATAGATTAGTATATCATCAAAAAATACTAACACAAATTTTCAAAGGAAGGACTTGAAAATGGAGTTCATCAACCCTTGGAATGTGGAAGGTGCATTTGTCAAGCCAAAAGGCATGACCAAAAATTCATAATGGCCTTCATGAGTTCAGAATGTTGTTTTGGGGATATCTTCTTCCTTCATTCTAATCTGATGATACCCTGAACAGAGATCCAATTTTGTGAAATAGATTGCTCCATGTATTTCATCTAACAATTCATCAATGACGGGAATAGGAAACGTATCTTTAATAGTGATCTTGTTGAGCTCTCTATAATCTGGACACATATGCCATGAGTTATCTTTCTTGAATACCATTACCACTGGTGCAGAGTAAGAAATTTGGCTAGGTCTAATAATTCCAGCCTCTAACATTTCTTCAACCATGTGCTCAATTTCACTCTTCTGGGCATAAGTGTATCTGTATGGCCTGACGTTAGAAGGAACACTCCCAAGAATTAGGTGAATTTCATGATCATGATTTCGAGTGGGTGGAAGAACTTTTGGAATATCTTCAAATACTTTGGAATGCTTATCAATGATCCCTTGGAGATCTTGAGGAATAGATGGCTTAGATGTTTGAACATCTAGTGAGAATAGTTGTGCAATAATGCCTTGATGCCCATTTTTCAATAATTTTCTCATGCCTTTAGAGCTTATCACCTTATTGGGTTTCCCTGTGATACCTCTTAACTCAATTTCTTTTCCTTCCAATGAAAATTTCATGAAAAGTTCTTGAAAATTAAAAGCCACTATTCCTAATGATTGTAACCATTGGATTCCTAGTACAACATGAGCACCACCCATGGGTATAGAAATCATTGGACTATTCATTACATATTCCCCCATAGTAATATTTATATTATTGCATTTTCCTGAGCAATTGATAGTTCCTCCATATTCAATCATTACTTGAAACTATGGCACTAGATATACAAAGAAATTGAGAGCTTTGGCTAATTTATAGTGAATGAAATTATGAGTATTACCAGAATCAATTAGGACTATTACCTTTTTATTTTTGATGTATCCTTCGATCTTGAGGGTTTGAGGAGTGTTAATTCTAGCCAATGCATTACACGATATCATGAGAGTCAACTCTTCAGACGAAATTGCTTCTACGTTTTCATCTTGAAATGGTTCTTTTTCTTCTTCCTCTTCACAATCTATGTAGAATAATTACTTCTCACCACACTTATGTCCCTTACTATACTTAATGTCACAATTAAATCATAAACCTTTTGCTTTTCTTTCCTCCAATTGTTGAGGTGTCAACCTTTTAGGTTGAGGTTTTTTAGAAGAAGGAGCACTATTATCTCTATGGATGTTGGGATTGGTCCTTCTAGTAGCCATAGCCATATTTTTACTTTCAACATTTCTTGCTGCCTTAAATGCATTCTCCAATGATTTGGGTTCCCAAAGGAGAACCTCATGTTGAATGTTATCCTTTAAATTTCCTATGAATACATCAATCAAGTGCTCATCTGGAATATTTTTTACCTTTATATTCAATCTTTGGGAGTTCTGGATGTGCTCTGTAACTGAACCATTTTGCTTGAGATTTATCAATTGGCTAAAGAAGGTATTGCTCCTTGTATCCTCATAGTGTGCTATCATTTCTTCCATGAAAATTGTCCAAGTGATGAGTGATTTGCAAGAACAAAGCCATTGATACCATACAAATTGATTGGGTTCTAAATATAAAGAATCAATTCATACCTTTTGTGTATGTGGAACATTCTGTAGATCGAAGAATTGTTCCATCTGAAGTATCCATGTGATTGGGTCCTTGTCATCAAACTTCCTCATATTGATCTTAAGAACGTGATTGGTCTTCAACCCAAAGTTGGAATTTCTCCATTCTTGATTCACCTTCCTTGTGTCCTCATTATGAATTTCATGGGATACATTTTCACTTTCAGGTGTCCTCTCTATTATGAATTTTTTCAATCCTTCCATGATCTCCCCTTTTAAACCCTCCATCATCTCTTGTAGTTCATGTTTTGTTACTGTCTTCTTTTGTAAATCATTTATGTACCTACGCATTTCTTCACCTTCATCAAGAGTCTATGTAGGATTATTTGGAGGCTTATTTGGTGTAAAAGTTCCCTTTTTGGGTGGCATGTTGGCCAAGTATCACTTTTGAACCTTGATTTTGAGGTGGTTCTGCTAGACAATATTTCTTCTGTTGTATCTCCAAAATTTCAGCCTTTCTGGGTATGAAACATTATTTTTTGTAGTTATCTAATATTTATTCTTCACAATTTTATAGGTCTAATCAAAATTGGATGTGCCAAGTGGAATTTACAGTAACTTCACCACAACTTGCTGATTTTTGGCTTTTCTGAGAGATGTCACTTGTATAGCGTTCCCCGCAAAAAATAATTGATATAAAATTCTGAAACTCGTACCAGAAATACTACAGACTAACCACTATCCAATGAAACTAGTCTCACTCAATTTGGATACTCTAGGACAAAGTTATGATTGTTTTACCTGGAACACCTTCTTGAGACTAGTCAATAGGACTAGTCAAATACCCTATCTTCCACAGGGTGTATCTACAAATGTAAGATGACCAAGAAGTGGAAAATTTTACCATAGATACATTACTAATTTATGTGAATATCCTCTGGATTGTAGGGTCTGAAATGTTACATAAAAAAAATTATAGTGAAAATTCTTCAATGACTCAGTTCAAGATGATTCCAGAACCCTATCTTGCACAGGTCGTATCTTTGAAATTATAAGGGATCAGGAGCTAAAACTCTAACCCAATGTACCTTGATCCCTATAATAAATATCCTCCAAGATGTTCCCTCTGAAATGTTTTATAAAAAAAGTTATAGTGAAAACTCCAAGGTGTCTTAGATGTAGCAGTGAAACCCCAAGACCTTGAGCTTTGAAACCATATGTTAAGAACCAAATATCAATATAGCATAGAAAAACCTCAGAATAAGTACTCAACGCCTTGGAAAAGAGAGAAATTCAAATAATAATCCTCTTTGAGGGGGAAACCTCCATATTCCCACATAAATGTACAATTCCAAGATGATTCCAAATGAAAATGCCTCCTAGGTATATATAGGAGACTAGGAGGTATAATTACAACTAATGGAATAAAGCTGACATAAATAAAATAACATTACTAATGTAATATGCCCCAATTAAGGGGTAATGAACCAATATTAGGGCTTAACATGGTAGGTGTTGGAAAATTAAGGATTTGTCTCATAGAGGTGGGGCCATCCAAAGGTCTCGTGGCCACAATAATTGAGCACTGTGGTGAGTTTTGTGAGTGGAGGTCGAATAAGGTAATTAGCGACTTGGTTGAGACTTCATGTTTTATACTTGACGTTGAGGTGGAACTCATGCAAATATGTGGACCACTTTCGATGGAGGTTATTCTGCAATTTTCCTTATGTCTACATGAACTACAATGACTTATGATCAATGTCGATGACTATCTCCTTCTTGATAATGTAATGCCTCCACTAGCGGCAGGCTTGCACAAAGGAGTAATTTTATTTATCATAAGTAGGGTACTTACAAATGACATCTGATATTTTATCACTATGATAGGCCATGGGGTGTTCGTGTTGAGTGATAACTGCATCCACAACATAGTCTGAAGCATATGCCTCGATATCAAATGGTTGTTGTAGGTTAGGTAATGAAAGCACTGGGCTGGATAACAAGCATTTCTTCACATCATCAAATGCTTTTTGTTGGGATAGGCCCCAAACAAATTTTTCCTTACCACCACCTTTGGTTATTTGGATGAGGGCCCATGCAATGTGGGAGAATCCCAACACGAACCTTCAATAGAAATTGGCAAGGCCTGAGAAGCTCCAAAGATCAGTGAGCATAGTTGGGGCTAGCCAGTAAGAGATGACTTGGATCTTGGTTGGATCAACATGCACACCATGCGCATAAAAAATGTAGCCTAGATACTAGACCCTATCCATACCGAAGGAGCATTTTTCCAAGTTGGCATATAGCTTGTGATGTCGCAGAGTGTGCATAACCTGCTGAATATGTTGCAAGTGTTCTATCTAAGTCTTATTGTAGATGAGGATGTCATCCAGATACACCACCACAAAATAATTAGTGAAAGGCCACAATATATCATCCATCATCCTCATGAAAGTTGTTGGGGCATTTATCAAACCAAAGGGCATGACCAACCATTCAAAAAGACATTTTTTTGACTTGAAGGCAATTTTCCATACATTTGTCGGTTCTATTGGGACCTAATGATAGCCATACTTAACATGAATCTTACTGAAGTATTTGGTCCCCTTAAGTTGATCAATGAGATCGTTGATTCATGGAATCGGATACTGGTTTCTGATTGTGATTTTATTTAGTGCCTAGTAATCAATGCAGAGTCACTAAGTCCCATATTTCTTCTACACCAGCATGATTAGGCTTCCACAAGGTGATGAGATGGGTCATATGTGCCCCTTGTGGAGTAGTTATTGGATATGATGCTTGATCTCCTCATTTTCTAACAAAGAGTGATGATAGACTGGACCATTGGGTAGCGATGCGTCAAGGGTCATATCAATGGGATGCTTGACCTAACAGTGTAGAGGTACCCCAGTAGGTGATGATAATATGCCTTTGTATTTTTCCACGACCTTATCCACTTGCTTCTGTTGCGTGGAGATGTCGATTGCAGAGGCCATGGATGTGGCTACAACCTTTCACTCATTCTGAGAGTGAATCATGAAGAAGATAAACTTCTCGATCTGAGAAATGACCTTCCCGCATTTCTTAGCAAAGATCAAGGAAATAAAACTAGGTGGCACTACCTCAAGTATCCTATACAATTTCATCTTCAAAGTAATAATAACACTGTGAGGCATAGACTCATATACAACATGATGTTTCAATAAATAAGGTTGGCCCAAAAAAACATCACAAAATTCAAGGGAAGAAACATCACACAATACCTCATCTTTAAATGGATTGATGTCATATGATAGGTGACACCATTGGCTGACACGAAGATCGCTTCCTTGAAATATCCATCTGATGGTGTAGGACTACTAGTGAAGCATTTTCGGTAGGGCTAGACACTTGAAAAACTCTATTGAGATTAGAGTCTTATGTCTGCCACTATCAACAATGAAGTGCATTGAAGTGCCTTTTACCCACATCTGTGAATGAAAGAGGTGCTCTCCTTCCTCTGGATCATCAAGTTCACCGGGTTGGATCTTGGTGGTAGAAATGGTGGCACTGGGTTCTGCATCAATGATATATATTTCTTTTTTTTGTTCTGACTTAGAGTCGAAACCCGCATCTAATTTGTATTCTTTTACCTCAGCCACCAATGACTGCTTTGAGAATAAAAAAATAATGTTATGCCAGGGGCTCTTATGGAAGTCGCACCACTTCCCGGTATATTTCTTCGTCTTCCCATTGTCCTTATTTTCTTATGGCTTGGAATGGTTGTCCTTCCCTTCTTCTGCTGTGAGGGGTTCCCAGACCCAAAATTTCGTGTCTTTTGTTTCAGCTTCTGCTCGATTTTGGCGACATATTGATAGGTCGCACCCAAAGATGAGATGTCCAAAAACTCCATTTATGTCTAGATGTATCTATGCCTACCACCATGGTACTTGAGCACCAGATGTCACTCAGAAAATTTGATACCCATCATGGTGCGCAAGGTATGGAAGACATTAGTGAACTCTAGCATTGTTTGGTCTCTTTCCTATCGCGATGTGGTCCATCTTGTTTACAAGTCTTCATAACTTCCAACAGGGTAGTATTTTTCCTTAATAACATCCCTAAAGGAACCCCAAGTGGGTACAACTGCAAATAATGTGGATCCCTCTATTTCCTTTTTTCTCACAGAAAGTCTCCCACCAATCTTTGACATGGGGGACAACCTTGAGGAGTGAATTTGTAATATTTTCTCTATTGGAAAAGTTGTGGATAGAAAAATTCCCTTCTAGAAGGTTTAACCATTTATCTATGGCATCAAAATCTATTTGACCTTCAAATATATGAATATAAAAAATGATATGTACCTTAAAGGGTGCAGTGCCTCTGCTTGAGGTGGATGTGTCACTTGTCGGCAACAGTCGAAGGATTTTTGCAAATATTTCCATCATATTTTTCCTATGTTGCTCAAGGGATTCCTCGAGAAACATTTTGAAAGGATATTTTGTCACATCATCTTTATTTTCTCCCAACATGGATGGTTTCTTGGGCGTGAGAGAGTAGTTGTCCTCAAGATAAACAAGATCGAGACACAACTCTCTGTTGGATCATGTTGTCATTGATGTTAAATGATTGATGTTGATTTCAAAGGATTGATCTTGATGTCAAAGGAACAATGTCTTGTCATAGTATATTGATGAAGTATGTATTGTCTTTGATGTCAAGTGGAGTCATTGATATATGATGTCATGCATAGATAAATATGGATCAATGTGATGTCATTTATATATGATGCATATATGGGTTGATTAATGTATTGATCATTGGATCATGTGATCATGCATGGAATCAATGACAAAGGGACAATATCATAGTAATGTGTTGTCATGGTTTGTTCCAGTTAGATTGATGTAACAATGACTCATTATTGTCTTGTCATGGTTGATAGGAAGTACAAATGGATTAAATACAAAGTGGTCCCCCTATGGTGAAACCATGGGAAGACGCTCTACGGTTGAATTATCCTAGAAGTATGGTTAGAGAACCCATGCTTAATTGTGGAATAATGAGATGAAGATTAGTGAATTTGTTAGTGAAACTATCCTAGATGGATAGTGCTTGTCATGCCATTCCGGTGGTATGTGGAAAGTCACATAACTCCTCACGGTTTGAGAGTTATGGCCTTACGAAGTTTTAGGACCCTCATATGTTGGCTAGAAGCCCCAAAAGGTCAAAGAAGTCAAAGTTCTTACAAAGAAGAAATTATTTAAATAATAAAGTGAAGTGATAAAGTCAAAGAGGATTATTTAAATAGTAAAGTAAATAGAGAACTTTCTAATTATGGAAAGTGGTTATAAGAGGGTTAACCCTAAAACGAGGAAAGTGGGTTAAGTGGTCAAGTGGCTATTGGATATATGGACAAGTGAAAAATTGGATAACGTTGGACATAGGTGACTATGTGGACAAGGTGACTATGTGGACAAAGTGGCTATGTGGACAAAGTAGCCAAGAAGATTCTTCTAGGGAAGATACTTCTGAGGAAGATACTTGGAGAGTATAAATAAGAGGCAAGAGTCTCTTGTAAAATATATCTCTTTAGCACATATTGAAGATCTATTCTGAGAGAGAGATTGACTGGAGGATCTCATGAACGCATCAAAGTTTTCGTAATTTTGAGATCTTGACAGTGAAAGTTTCAAAAGTTCATAAACCCTAGTTTCTAAAGGAGTACACGAGCACCAATGGGCCAAAGCACGTACATATGCAGGTCGCGGTGAGACAAATCACATACACATGAGGGCTGAATAAGATCATAGAGTATACAATTGAAGAAAGTCATGGAGACTTGAGTGTGACCTGGTGCCAAGTTCCTGAAGGATGAAGCAAGTTCTATATCTTAATTCTTTGGGCTCATATCTATCATAGAAGTTTTGGTATGGTTACATAGTTGTCTTGATGGATACTCTTACTTATTGTATGGTGAATGCTTAAGGAATTCTTGGTATGGTTGTTGTGATATGGTTATGTTGGTTAATTGATAGAGTGTGCAACACTCTTATGATTTAATATTGATATGGTTTCCATAGTATACTGGTTACTTATGATTGAGTAACATTCATATTGTATGGTTGAGGAGCATGAGTAAGTTGTTGGGGAGCATATATGTGTTGTGATTGGTTATGGTACAGATTGGACAGTGAAAGGAAGAAGTAGATGTGATTGAAGGCTGCAGAGGATCTGAGTTTTTCAAGGAGATAAAACCCTAATTGTTCAGAGGGCACACACATGATGCAGTACAGATAGGCCATGTACATATGCAGGTTGTACTACTGGTAGGGCGCATACATATGCATGTTTCACTATTGACAGGTTGCGTACATGTTGACAGATTTGTATATGTAGAGGATTGAATCCTCCTCTCAGTTGGTGTTAAGTTGTGTAATTTGAGTCTTTCATTGTGGAGGGTGCTCTTGTGGAGTTGTAACTCTATTCAGTTGTTGATGATAAACCCAAGGATTGTAGTCCATAATAAAAATAAAATTGTACATACATCTTGTGTTCTTTGTTTTCTTTGTGGTGATGAATTATTGATGATATATATTATTGTTATCTGTTGTTGATATATGTTCACATTCAACTGGTTATAAATGACAGTAATAAGTGATGAGTAAATGGTGATTGCTAACTAAGGAGTTTTTGTGAAATAAAGTAAAGATCCCTACATTGATTCACCGCCCCTCTCAATGTGGTCGGTGTGTCCAACAATTGGTATCAGAGAAGGCCTTCGATATAAGCCTTAACAAGCTTGGAGGAGATCCATGGACACACAAATGGATGATGAAGTTCCAATCCTTGATGAGGAAAATTATTCAACATGGAGAATAGAAATGAAAGTGCATTTGAAGGAAAAAAGAGTGGGTGTTTGGAAAGAAGCCATTGGTGGATCAGTTCCATTGAATAATAAGTCAAAGTTTGTAGCTCAAAAGGAAGAAAATAAGAATGATGCATTGGATCTCAAGAACATTTTCAATGGACTCTTAAGTTCTATCAAAGAAAGGATGGGACAGTGAACTTCTGCCAAGGATCTATGGCTAAAGCTAGAGGAGACATACCAAAGGAAGAAGGAAGACACTAAAGACAACTCCATCAAGAACAATGAAGGTACAGAATCTCCAAAATCCTCTGATTGCAATGATTCTAAATATGATGAAGTTGAATGCTTCTCTACATGTGAAGAAGAAGATCTAGAAATAGTTTGTGAAGAATCAAATGATGATTATCCCATGGAAGAAGCAAAAGAATAACTTTCAAATCTTAAAAAGAAAGTTGATTGGGGTCTATATGAATACAACTATGACCATAGTTATATAGACTATAGCTATCTTTCGGAGAACACTAAAAGGTTTCTTGAAAAGAATCAAAAGCATATTCTGAAACTAAAGAAAATGCTCAAGGAACAAGAAGAAAGTAAGAGGTCTCAATTAGAAGAAAAAGAAGAACATATCAAAAGACTAAAGAATGAGATAGAAGAAAATAAGAAGGTAGATGATGAGATTAGCAAAAGTATTGAAGTTAATATCCATCTTATTTCTTCAATTTGGTGATATTTGACTATCCAATATCTCATTCAATATTGTTGAGATATTCAAGAATTTGTTTGACTTCTCTACTTTCTTTCTAAGATCAACAACTTCAGCTTCCAAATTATGACATGACTCTGACTTTTCATTTACTTTATTCTTTAGTAATTCCTCTACCCTTTTGGCTTCTTCAATTTGGGGATATTTGGGGATATTGATGTCAAAGGGGGAGAGATAGTCACATTGATGTGATTGAAATGACTATTGATGAAAAGAAATGCCATGTCTACATGTTTCCATCAATGAGTGGTGTTGACATCAATGTTGGTATTGCCATCAATGCCAAAGGGGGAGATTGTTGGATCATGTTGTCATTGATGTCAAAGGATTGATGTTGATGTCAAAGGAACAATATCTTGTCATAGTATATTGATGAAGTATGTATTCTCTTTGATGTCAAGTGGATTCATTGATATATGATGTCATTCTTAGATAAAGATGGATCGATGTGGTGTCATTAATATATTATGCATATATGGATTGATTACTGTATTGATCGTTGGATCATGTGATAATGCTTGGAATCAATGACAAAGAGACAATGTCATAGTAATGTGTTGTCATGGGTTATTCCAGTTGGATTGATGTAATGATGACTCATTATTGTCTTGTAGTGGTTGATAGGAAGTACAAATGGATGAACTCCAAAGTGATTCCCCTATGGTGAAATCCCTCACGAGAATACACTTTGTGGTTGAATTATCCTATAAGTATGGTTAGAGAACCCATGATTAATTGTGGAATAATGAGATGAAATTAATGAATTTGTCAGTGAAACTATCCTAGATGGATAGTTCTTGTCATGCCATTTCCGGTGGTATGTGGAACGTCACATAAATCCTCATGGTTTGAGAGTTATGGCCTTATGAAGTTGGAGGACCCTCATATGTTGGCTAGAAGCTCCAAAATGTCAAAGAAGTCAAAGTTCTTACAAAGAAGAAATTATTTAAATAATAAAGTGAAGTGATAAAGTTAAAGAGGATTATTTAAATAATAAATTAAATGGATAACTTTCTATTTATGGAAAGTGGTTATAAGAGGGTTAACCCTAAAATGAGGAAAGTGAGTTAAGTGGTCAAGTGGCTATTGGATATATGGACAAGTGGAAAATTGGACAAAGTTGGACATAGGTGACTACATGGACAAGGTGACTATGTGGACAAAGTGGCTATGTGGACAAAGTGGCCAAGAAGATGCTTCTAAGGAAGCTACTTGAAGAGTATAAATAAGAGGTAAGGGTCTCTTGTAAAATATATCTCTTTAGCACATATTGAAGATCTATTATGAGAGAGAGAGATTGACTGGAGGATCTCATGGACGCATCAAAGTTTCTATAAGTCTGAGATCTTGACGGAGAAAGTTTTGGAAGTTTAGAAACCACAGTTTCTGAAGGAGTATGGAAGCACTAGTGGGCCAGAGAACATACATATGTGGGTTGTAGTGAGCCAGAGCGCGTACACACGCGGGTTGGAGAAGATCAGAGAACGTACAATTGAAGAAAGTCATGGAGACTTGAGTGTGACCTAGTGCCAGGTTCCTGAAGGATGAAGCAAGTTCTAGATCTACATTCTATGGGCTCAGATCTGTCATAGAAGTTTTGGTATGGTTACACAGTTGTCTTGATGGATACTCTTGCTTATTGTATGGTGAATGCTTAAGGAATTCTTGGTATGGTTGTTGTGATATGGTTATGTTGGTTAATTGATAGAGAGTGTAGCACTCTTATGATTCAGTACTGATATGGTTTCCATAGTATACTGGTTACTTATGATTGAGTAACATTCATATTGTATGGTTGAGGAACATGAGTAAGTTGTTGGAGATCATAGATGTGTTGTGATTGGTTATGGTATAGATTGGATAGTGAAAGGAATAAGTAGATGTGACTGAAGGCTGTAGAGGATCTGAGTTTTTCAAGGAGAGAAAACCCTAATTGTTCATAGGGCATACACAGGCTGCAGTACAGATAGGTCGCGTACATACGTGGGTTGTACTACTGGTAGGGCACGTACATACGCATGTTGCAATACTGACAGGTCATGTACCTGTTGACAGATTAGTATCTGTTGAGGATTGAATCCTCCTCTTAGTTGGTGTTGAGTTGTGTAAGTTGAGTCTTGCATTGCAGAGTTGGTGCTCTTGTGGAGTTGTAACTCTATTCAGTTGTTGTTGATAAACCCAAGGATTGTAGTCCATAATAAAAATAAAATTGTACATACATATTGTGTTCGTTGTGTTCTTTGTGGTGATGACTTATTGATGATATATATTGTTGTTATCTGTTGTTGATATATGTTCACATTCAACTGGTTATAAATGATAGTAATAAGTGATGTGTAAATGGTAATTGCTAACTAAGGAGTTTTTGTGAAGGAAAGTTTGAAAAAAATATCCCTACATTGATTCACCCCCCCTCTCAGTGTGGTCAGTGTGTCCAACACTCTCTATACCTTGACCGTGTCAGGGACATGCATTAAAAAAATGGCAAGGAGTAGATCGCTTTGATACCACTGATCCGGATTTATGAGCAGAATGAAATGAAACCACGGATTTATAATATTTACACAAAGAAACAGTGAAAAATAACAGAGATACAGTAAAACTTGGCTTCTATTAAATAAGAAATATGTTGAAAACTATAAAATGAAAACTGAAAACAAGCTTGCTAGAATGGTCGCAACTTATCTCTGAGAAGAGATGTGACGACTATGCTCATTTGCAAGAAGATGAGTACAATGAGGCTCTGAAGTCATTTTTGCAATAAACATGAATTCCAAAACCCTATACATCCAAAAACCAAACCCTAGGAGATGAAGCCCCAAAAGTCATGTGGGCCCCGTTGGGATAAGTTAGTACATCAACTTCCTGGTGTCGTAACTTTTGCATACGATCTTCGTTTATGGTGCACGATAGCTCGTTGGAAAGGTATTAACGAGGAGATTCATTTATGGGGATAAATAAGATCCTTTGACTATCATTTAGGTTACTGATCGTGAAAAAACGTCGTTTAGGCCCTCAAAATGACCCCATAAGTTCAGGAACCGAAAAACTGCTAAAAATAGTAAGTTGCCAAAAAACAGTTTTGAGCCAGCTGGACAAGGTGGGTGGTCACTGAGATCCTCCTGAATCAATGAACCTACACATTGAATAGAACAATGCAAACACCTGTCATCCTAATTTTATTCTACTCTTCATCACCATCCTTATATGGATGCAGAAATAATATCACTATAAACAATAATCGACTTATTAAACCCACCCACTCAACTAGGGAATCATTTCCTCAACACTATAAAACTATTATTCCACAATGATCTCATCCTATGCTCCCATCCTTTAAAGTTCCATGTACATGGTAGGTAGTTAACAACAATAGAACAACATGAAGAGGTTGCTAACATAGTAGAATGGAATGCACATGATGTTGTAGGAGAGAATGGTAGTGTGGATGAGTAATATTTACTAATGTGGAAACAATAGCTTTTATATAAGCTTGCATGGAAATGTTCAATGTTTAGTGTTTAATCTCAAGCCTATATTCTATAGGTGCCATGTGCCCTTATTATTATCTCTCTTCCCTCTCTTAGATAGCAATCTATAGCTTTTTTTTCATGTTACCTCTACTTATTTTCTATTATTTACATCATGGAACTTAATTGTAAAACATATACATCTCAAGTTGTTATTTATACATTATCTAGTTTATTCATCATGGACGTTAATCATAAAACGTATACATCACAAGTTGTTATTTATACATTATCTAGTGGGATTTTGGCTCTAGACGATTACTAATCATTTACATGACCATATATATGTTTTTTATTGACATAGCACACATATATATATATATATATATATGTTTTTTATTGACATAGTATATATATATATATAAGGTTTCATTGACATAACACTAAGGTTAAAGCTAGTAATTACCTCCGTATAAAAAATGCACACATATGCAAGGTATTTACACATTATTCATGTCCAACTTAAAGATATCGAAACGAGTTATTGAAAAGTATTATCTTGAAAATCTAGAGAGGAGTTCCAATGGATCCACTTAATCAACAAGTTTAGTTTGTGTATCTAGTTTGCATTTTTCCTTTAAAATAGGATTGCTAGGATCTTATTCTCTACAATTAAATTTTTTTACAACATTTTTTATACACCATAACGAGTACTCTTTTGAATGAAATGCTTTTCCTTTTTTACTATATTTGTGATTAGTAATCTCCTTTAAATTATATTAAGAAATGTATAATTTTTTAAAATAAAAACTATGCATTTTTTTTACTATAGCAGTGTCAATTCCATGAGATGTGCCACAATAAGTGCTTTGAGCTTTTAAATAAATGAGAATGTGATAACTAATTTATTGAGAATCAAATATAAATTTGTTTAAATAAATTTTCATTAATTTACCATTAAACCATATTTTAATTGTTTTTTTTTTTAAATAACAAACTTTAATAAAAATACACAATAAACATTAATTTATTATAAGAATAATCTATTTTTAAAGTTAGGGCTAAGTCACACTAAATTGGTGTATGAGATTCCTTTGTTTGTGGGACAAGGAACTCCTTCCGCCCAACGATTTGACTGGTAAAGTCTACAGAGATATGAATATCCTACTCCCCTCTGGATTTGAACTTGTAACCTCTTAAGAGGAATCACATGTTCTTAACCATTAAACCCACTTAAATTGTATACATAACCTTTACATACCACAAATTTAGTCGTTTTCTCATTATTAAACAATAATTTATTTTTTAAAAATTATTCATAGTTTCTCCAAAAATTTAATCCCTATCTCGTTATCAAACAATAATCTAATTTTAAAAGCCCGCACGGGTGTAGACGGATTGGCAAGTGCCGTGTAAATAGAAGGAAATTTGTAAAATGAAGTCTCATGTTCGATTCTCACTCGGACTTACTCGTGCGCCATTCTTGCAGGGTGGGTGGTTACACCTGGGATTATAGTGGTAGCCGCCTGGGGATCGACCCCGTGTCACGCGAGTACAAGAACCACGAGTTACCGATTCCCCCAGTAAAAAAAAAAAAATCTAATTTTAAAAAATTATTCATGATACACTCTCCATCATTATTAGTCTCATACTTGATTTTCAATCCTACATCCAAATGGCATCATCTAGATGTCCCACCCAACTACCCCTGTCTTACTTAGTTGACTTTGTCCTATGGACAATTCGAAGAAAAAGTGATATGAAATTTGCAACTACCAAATGGTAAAAATAATTGAATAAAATGATATTAAAACCCATTATTCTGCAAATGGTTAAAATAAATGAAGAAAATGATATTAAGACCCATTATCTACTCTTCTTGGTTTTGTCTAACCTTCTTAGGAAAGTTAAGTTCGATCTCTTTCTACCATGAAAGATGAAATGGACCTAACCTTGTTCCTTGAATTTAATATTAAGGATCTATCTAATATTAAAATATACATATATATAGATAGATGAAATGGACCTCAACCTTGTCCCTTGTATTTAACCTTGTCCCTTGTATTTAATGTTAAGAATAAGACCTTCACTCTCAACTTGAGCAACTTGGTCAAAAAGGACATTAGGAATGGACATACAATTTTAAAAATTCACATATAAATATAATAAAAAACATATATATAAGTATAAGTATTGACTCTAGTTTAATATTAATGGGATTTCTATTCCAATCGTGGGTTCTCATTATGTTGTGGGTCCTGAATGGCCAAAACTTCACATCATGGTACACCAAATCTCTTCCTTTATAGGTTCAAAATATACTCTTTCATAGATTCAAAGTATATATACATAATGGTTCAACTTTGTTTTAGCTTTTTAAACTATCTTATTGAATATTTTTGACATAATTTTAATAATATTCTCTATATATATTATGATGTCTTATCTTATCATTATGATTTTAATAATTACCTTTAATATATGATATAAAAAATATCTAAATCATAATCCAAAGGAATGCCATTTTAGTGATTACCTTTATATTTATAATCAATGATAACGTCTAAAAAATCAATGATAATGTCTAAATCATGACCCCAATTTAGGTGTACATAATGACATATTTATATAATCCTCTTCTCAATTTCCACTTTAACATTGATTATCTTTATATGTATAATGCAATGATAATGTCTAAATCACCGCTCAAATTAGAGTCTATTATACAATGATATTGTCTAAATCATAACCCATTATACAGTGATATTGTCTAAATCATAACCCAAATTTAAGAGGAAGACCAAGACTTTTCATTTAGCTAAAAGTGTTACTGAAAAGGAAGTTAAAAAAAAATAGCCTTTAAATAAATTGGAATTCACATTCACATGGATAGATAGATAAGTTTGTTTTTATATTGTTACTGAAAAGGAAGTTAAAAAAAAATAGCCTTTAAATAAATTGGAATTCACATGGATAGATAGATAAGTTTGTTTTTATATTGTTTTTTCACAATAGCCTTTAAATAAATTGGAATTCACATGGATAGATAGATAAGTTTATTTTTATATTGTTTTTTCACCAAATTTATTAAGGAATTAGGGTTATAATAGTAAAAAGGTTTTAATAAAATTTGTTATTGAATTTAATAGAAAATAATTGGTTTTCAACATTTAATAATAATTGACATAAAAAAAACAAGTATGTCATAAAATGGGATATGAATTTGAGTGAAGGAGGATATCAAGCATGTCACGAAGTGGGATTTGAATCTGAGTGGAGAGGATAACAACTTTCCTCTTAGCCACTAGAGTTACACCGAGTTGACTTAAAATTGGAATATATATATATCCCACTAAACCCATGAACACTTCCTCTTATTTGAAGAATGGTACTAAAGGTAAACTAGAATCTGTAAAACTCAAGTCTTTGTCAACATGTCACTAATAAACACAAAAATTAAGTGGGAAGGATAATAATCATTCCTTCCAATCACTCAAACTAGATCCAATTGATTGCTTAAAAAACATCATTTTATAAAATTCATCAAAAAATAATCATAATCAATTCAACAATTTAAAAAAAATAAAAATAAAACATTTGTAAATTTTCAGACCCCACCCAGTTTCAAGTCTCGCTGTTTTTTCACAATGTTTAATCCCCAAAACCCAGTTTTATGACAACCATAAATACTCAACATATAAACAAAATTTCAGAATTGAAACATGAGGATTTTGAACAACATTTAATGCAGAAATAAAATTTTATCAGCGACACTATATTCAGAAAATAAAATGCACAGATATTTTTGGTCAAACTTGACCATGGAAAAACCCACAAGGGGAAAACCAGTGAGAGGGATTTTTATTATTTTTAGAGCTCAGAGAAATCTTCTGTTACAACAAAAATTTTATAGCAAAAATTTCACAAACTTATCTAAAAAAAAATTAGGCAAATCTCCTTTTGAACAACCCCCAAATCTGCTCCTTGATTTCTATGCAAGAAATTTGTACCAATGTACATATGTCACAGCAATAAATGTTTTATGGATTGTCTAGAAAATCATGCCACAATTTCTGGGTATGTTGTACGGATTTTCCAGCAATAAATGTGCCTCAAAAAATATGCCAAACTGCCTCAAAATGCATGCACCCTTTCTGTTGTATGGGTTGTACCTTTCTCAGCTGTACAAACTCCTGGAATCCATATTGTACATCCTATCTTTTGGATGTACCTTTTGCCTCAATTTGCATGATGTACCTTACCTTGGAATGTGTGCCAATGCTCAACATCTTTCTCTCTTCTCTTGCTCGACTTCTCCTCTTTCTCTTGCTCTCTCAAAAATTCGTTCAACTACCCAAAATGGGTGTGCCCTCCTTACCCTAATCAAGTCAATGAATTGAAGGTGAAAGGTCATCTCATCCAATGGATGATATTAGACGAGATGAGTGGTGGAGATTAAATCACTTAACTCACCCACTTTCCCTAAGTTCAAAAAGTCACCTTTTAATTTATATCTCATAAATTAAATGTCTAGGGTCCACATTAGGCATTTTCCCACCCCTTAGGCGCCTAGGTGATGATAAATACTTGCCTAGGTACTTTTTAATTATTTTTAACACTCCCTCTTACCGAGGAAGGTGTTACTCACCACTCAACTTATCTCTTAAAAATACAAACTTGCATTTTCCCAAAGCTTTAGTGACTATGTCTGCAACCTTCTCATCTGTAGATATATACTGTAGATCAATTGATCCTCTCTGAACATAATCTCGGATGAAGTGATATTGAATATCAATGTTCTTAGACCTATCGTGGGTCTCCACTGCACACCAAATAATCCCACAAAGAATTTGCGAAGCCAAAGGGCCTCACAACTAGCCTGACTGGTAGCCATATACTCAGCCTCTGCAGAACTCAAAGCTACTAACTTTTTCTTCTGAATGAACCAAGACACCACTATTTATCCCAATCCGAAACAACATCCAAAAGTACTCTTCATGTCACTAACATGTCCTGCCCAATCTGAATATGTATAGCCCACCAATCGAACTACATCCCCTCTTAGATAGTCCAGGCCATAATCCATTGTACCACAAAGATACTTGAGCACATGTTTTGTTTCCACCCAATGCGCTCTCCTAGGATCCACCACAAACTAACTAAGAGTGTTGAAAGCAAAACAAATATTTGGTCTGGTATTGACCAAATACATCAACAAACTGATCAACTGGTAATATAAAGTGGGATCAACCAACTATGACTCAAAATCATGGAGCTTCTTCCAGTTAGTAATCATGGGTGTGGTCATGGGCCTACAATCCTCCATCTAGAATCTCCTCAGAATGTCACAATCATACTTTCCCTATCCCAGAAATATGTGTCTAGGCTCTTGCCAAACCTCCAACCCCAAACAATAATGCATCAGTCCAATATCTCTCATCTTGAACTCTGAAGCAAGGCTCTCCTTGTAGCTAGTAATGAGTCTCTCAGCCCTTGTAATGAAAACATCACCAATATATATCAAGAGTATGAGAAGATCCTATCCAACAACAATGAAGTATAGGTTGGTATCTTCCTCACTCTTCTCGAAGCCCAACTATTGCAAGTAGGCATCAATCATAGAATACTAAGCTCTGGGATCTTGTTTCATCCCATACAATGCCTTCTTCAGTCTGCACACATGAGACTCTCTCCCATGCACCTCAAATCCCAATGGCTTCTCAATGTACACCTCCTCCTGTATGAGACCATTCAGAAATGTGCTCTTCACATCCATCTGATGGATCTTCCAACCCATATCTGCTGCAGTAGAGGTCATTGCCCTGATCGAGGTATATCTAGCAACCAGAGCGAAGGTATCATCATAATCAACTCCCTCAACCTGTGAGAACCCCCGAGCCACAAAACGAGCTTTGTACTTCTCAATGATGCCATCTACAACATACTTGAGTTTGTAGAGCCACCTAAAAGTCACCACTGAATTCCCCTCAGGTCTAGGAACAATATCCCAAACATCATTCTTCATGATGGTTTTATACTCTTCCATCATGGAATCTTTCCAAACCTGTCTGTCAAAAACCTCCTCAAAATTGGAAGGCTCAGAATCCATGATATTTCTCACCATCGCAATGTAGCTACAAAATCTCTCATGAGGTTTACTCTCCCTCGTAGCCTGCCTGGGATACCCCACAAAACCCTGTGCCTCTCTCAGAGTGTCTTGAAGCCACTTGAGCTTCCTCCTCTCTAAAGTAGTGTCCCATAGAGGGGACTCCCCCTGCTCAACCCCATCATCTGAAGACTGTGAACCTAAAGTAGGATCTAGAGCACTCAATCATGAAATTTGGGGACCAGTAACCTATTATCCTAACACTTGTGGTCTTGTGCCTTATGGACCAGTCGTCACTGAAACTGGTGGACCTAAACTCTGTGTCACTAAAGTCTATTATGGACTCACCTGAATCTGAGGTGATGACATATCACCTCTTTCAGTCCCTTGTGACTTCCTAAAGTCTCTATCCTCATCAAATCTCACATCCCGTCTCAAAATTGTCTTCCTCAAGTAAGGGATGTATATGAGGAAATCCTTTGAAGTCTCGCTATACCCAACAAAAATCCCCTTTTCTTTCGTGGGCCCTATCTTTGTCCTCTTATAATAATGGACATGTGAATATGTAAGGCACCCAAAAATCCTAAAGTGCCCAACCTCAGGCTTCTTCCCAGAGAAAGCCTCCTCAGGAGTCTTATCCCCCAATGCTCTGTGTGGACTCATGTTCTATAGATAAACTGCAGTGCAACATGCCTCATCCCAAAGAAAGAGTGGCATCCCCTGATCATGCAACATGGCTCTCAAAGCCCCGACTATGGCCCCGTTCTTTCTCTCTGAAACCCCATTTTGATGTGGGTTGTAAGGAATAATAAACTCCCTCTTGATTCCCTCTCCTGCATAGAAGTCATTAAACTCATTGGAGGTATAGTCACCCCCATTATCTATCCTCAATACTCTGATTTTCCTCATAGTTTGGTTCTCCACAAGAGATTTAAACTCTTGGAACCGATTTAAGACCTTTCCCTTGGTACTCATGAATAAAATCCAAGACTTCTAAGAGAAGTCATCAATGAATATTACATAGTACAAACAACCACGTACAAACAACCACTCAAAGATGCATAATACATAGGACCACATACATTAGAATGAATCAGATCAAGTATACCTGTTGATCTGTTGTCACTACTTGGAAAATAAGTCTTGGTGTACTTTCCCAAAACACACCCCTTGCACAACTCCTGGTGCTATGTACTAAACTTCAGCACTCCAGTCACAATCTCCCTCAGTATCCTCAGATCCCCATGATGGAAATGGGCCATTATTCTATGCCATAGCTCACAAAGATCATTGCTACTGGTAGTATGATATAATGCACTATCTGGATGAAACTTGATATTGTACAACTTCTCATCTCAAGTCCCAATCACTTTGTCCGAAGTGATACTGGAACCATTGGGAAATAGGAGCACCTGTCCATCACAGAACAACACCTCATATCCCCTCTCCTCAATAGTAGAAACTGAAATCAAGTTCTTCTTCAAACCATGAACATATAGGACATCTCTCAACAACATGGGAGGTTGAGACTCCCTATGAAATGATATTGTCCCACTACCAACTACATTGACCACCTGCTCATCTCCAAGAACTACCTCAAGAACACCAATCTATGTAAGATCTATGAAATTCTCACGAACACTTGTCATATGGCAGGAGGCACCACTATCAATATATCAAACATTGGAATGTGTGGCTCTAGTGGAAAGACACACCACTAAGGAAAAATCCTTATCAAACTTGGTGGAAAACTCCTCCACCTATGTTGAAGTTATTTTATGCTTCTTCTTCTTGTTAGGATATTGTCCTACATAGTTCCCAAACTTATGACATGCAAAGCACTTGACTTTTCTCATCTCCTTCTTTCCTTCACTCTTCGGTTTGTTTCCTCCATTAGGACCCTTTTTTGATTTCTTCTTGTTGTTAGCAGCAAGAGCCACATTCTCCTCATCATTACCAGTAGATGAACTTCCATGCGCATAATCTCTCTAGGTTTCCACCTGAACAAACTCATCCCAAATATGTTCCCACTTGGGAAGATTCTCCCTAGCCACAATGTCGTCAACAAAAACAACCCATTGTTTGGTCACCCCATTCAATGTTGTCCTCACAAGTTCACTTTCAACAATGGCCTCGCCAATAACTCCAAGTTCATCTCTCACCTGTTTCAACTTGGTAAGATATGTGACCACATTTTCATCCTTGGTCATTCTAATGCTTTTTAGTTTCTCTCTAAAAACCATATTCCGGTTCTCATTTGTACTTTGATACAACTTCATCGAGGACTCCCACATCTCATAGGCATTTGTCTTCCCTGTCACATGAGGAATCAAATGGTTCTTGATGCCATCAAGGATGATTCTTTTAGCCTTGATACTCTTCTTGGTGTAGGTTGCTAGAAGAGTAGCATCTGTAGGTATATTTACTGGGTTTGTTGTGGAGATCTCAACAATGTCCCATAACCCATTCTCCTACAGACTCAAAATCATTCTCCCCTTTCAAGCACCAAAATTTGCTTCCCCATCAAGTCTATTCTCAACCCTTAAACCAATAGCCATTGACCCTTCTCAGCTAAAAATAAAAATTCCAAAAATCTATTCGGTGAAGTAGCTTTTGTCCCACTCTTTGTCTTGTTGATTTAAATATGCACTTCTCTTCAACTCATCTCTGATACCATGTAAAGTTTCAGACCCCACCCAGTTTCAAGTCTCGTTTTTTTTTCACAATGTTTAATGCCCAAAACCTAGTTTTATGACAACCACAAATACTCAGCATATAAACAAAATTTCAAAACTGAAACATGAGGATTTTGAAAAACGTTTAATGCAAAAATAAATTTATATCAACGAAACCATATTCAAAAAATAAAATGCACAGAGATTTTTGGTCAAACTTGACCTTGGAAAAACCCACAAGGGGAAAACCAGTGAGAGAGGGATTTTTATTATTTTCAGAGCTCAGAGAAATATTTTGTTATAGCATAAATTTTATAGCAAAACTTTCACAAACTTATCTCAGAAAAAATTAGCCAAATCTCCTTCTCAACAGCCCCCAAATCTACTGCGCTATTTCTGTGCAAGAAATACATACCATTATACGGTTGTCACAGCTATAAATGTTGTATAGACTGTCTAGAAAATCATGCCACAATTTTTGGGTATGTTGTATGGATTTTCCAACAATAAATGTGCCAAACTGCCTCAAAATGCATGCACCCTTTCTGTTGTACGGGTTGTACCTTTCTCAGTTGTACAAACTCCTGGAATCCATATTGTACATCCTATCTTTTGGATGTACCTTTTTCCTCAATTTGCATGATGTACCTTACCTTGGAATGTGTGCCAATGCTCAACATCTTTCTCTCTTCTCTTGCTCGACTTCTCCTCTTTCTCTTGCTCTCTCAAAAATTCGTTCAACTACCCAAAATGGGTGCGCCCTCCTTACCCTAATCAAGTCAATGAGTTGAAGGTGAAAGGTCATCTCATCCAATGGATGAGATTAGACGAGATGAGTGGTGGAGATTAAATCACTTAACTCACCCACTTTCCCTAAGTTCAAAAAGTCACCTTTTAATTTATATCTCATAAATTAAATGTCTAAGGTCCACATTAGGCATTTTCCCACCCCTTAAGCACGTAGGTGATGAAAAACATTTGCCTAAATACTTTTTAATTACTTTTAACAACATGATCTAATTAATTTATAAGAAAATATCATAAACAATTTAATTTACAATTTTGTTAATAAATTAATATAAAGTAAAATCTCCATTATAATCACTAAAGTGTGTAATGATTAAAAAATCTTAAGAAACTACCAAATGGTAAAAATAAATGAATAAAATAATATTAATATCCATTATGGTAAAAATAAATGAAGAAAATGATATTAAACCTCATTATGGTAAAAATAAATGAAGAAATTGGTATTAAACCTCATTATCTACTCTTGTTGGTTTTGTCTTGTCTAACCTTCTTACGAAAGTTAAGTTCAATCTCTTTCTACTATGAAAGATGAAATGGACCTAACCTTGTCCCTTGTATATTATATTAAAAATCTATCTAACATTAAAAATCTATAGATAGATGAAATGGACCACAACCTTGTCCCTTGTATTTAATATTAAGAATTAAATTTTCACCTTCAATTTGAACAACTTGGTCAAAAGGGACATTAGGAATGCACATATAATTTTAAAACTTCACATTACAAAAATAAAAAGTGGATTTTTATATTAATTTCAATTGAAATCTTACAAAAAAAGATATGTAGTCTATCTTCTTGAACCAAAATACAATCATCGAGTTCTTCAGGATTAGATTGACAGTTCAGATTTCCCTAGGATCAACAGTTCAAATCTTCTCTCGCATTTTTCGATTTCGCATTTCGCGACTTCGCGGCTTGGGTAGACAACTTCCTCCATGCTGCGGACTCTCGATATCTGAGTTCCTGAAATTTCCTCGTGTCCATGGGAATAGATCGATGATCCAAATCTCTTCTAGTACCAACGGTCCTAATCTATTCTTTCTTTTAGCAATTTCACTTTTTGTGATTTCACGACTTTGGGAAATAGATGCCTTCGAGCTTTGGACTCCCGATAGCCGAGATCCTGATATTTTCTTGTGCCAGATCCATGGGTCTAGATCGACAGTCCATATCTCTTCTTATACCAACGGTCTTGATTTGTTCTTGCTTATCATGATTTCACATTTCGCGATTTCGCGACTTTGGGAAATAGCTGCCTTTATGTTTTGGACTCTCGATAGCCGAGATACCGAAATTTTCTCACGTCAGATTCATGGGACTGGATCAACGGTCTAGATCTCTTCCGGTGCCAACGGTCCTTATTTGCTCTCGCTTATCATGATTTCGCATTTTGTGATTTAGCGACTTTGGGAGATAACTGCTTTTATGCGTCGGACTCCCGATAGTCAAGTTCCTTAAATTTCCTCACGTCAGATCAATGTGGCCAGATCAACGGTTCATAACTCCTTTAGCACCAATGCTCTAGATCCACTCTCGCTTTTCGCTGCTTCTCGGCTTTGAGAAATAGCATCCTTCGACCTCGCGACTCTCGATTTCCGAAGTCCTGAAATCATCTATCGATTCTTGATCATCTGCACTGATGCTAATGGTTTCCCTCTCACCCCGAATCATTTCTGACTTGGAAGAAAAACTAGATAGACAAAGGTGACACCCCATCCAGATTGGGGCCATCCAACTGGACAAGCTCCTCACATTGGAGCCAAAGGAGAGAACTTTGAAACTAAAATCTTAGAAAATGATCTGCTACAACAAGTCAACCCTTAAAATTTCACATATTAATATAAAATAAATTAATTAATAAATAATCTAGTTTAATATTAATGGGATTTCTATTCCGATTATAGGTTCCCATTATGTTGTGGGTCGTGAATGGCCAAAGCTTCACATCATGGTACACCAAATCTCTTCCTTTATAGGTTCAAAAGTATACTCTTTCATAGATTCAAAGTATATATACATAATGGTCCAACTTTTTTTTTAGCTTTTTAAACTATGTTATTGAATATTTTTGACATCATTTTAATAATATTCTCTCTATATATTATTATATTATGATGTTTATCATTATGATATTTATCATATCATTATAATTTTAATAATTACATTTAATATATGATATAATAAAATATTTAAATTATAACCCAAAATTCATTTTCTTAAAAAAAAATAATAAAATATTTAAATCATAACCCAAAATCCATTTTGAGGATTACCACTTTAATTAAAAATTGCTTTTATATTTATAATCAATGATAATGTCTAAATCATTAGACGTGCACATAATGACATGTTTATATGATCCTCTTCTCCATTTCCACTTTAACATTGATTATCTTTATATGTATAATGCATTGATAATCTCTAAATCATTGCTCAAATTAGAGTCTATTATACAATGATATTGTCTAAATCATAACCTAAATTTAAGAGGAAGACTTTCCATTTAGCTAAAAGTGTTTCTGAAGCCTTTAAATAAATTGGAATTCACATGGACAGTTAGATAAGTTTATTTTTGATTGTTTTTTTCACAAAATTTATTAAAGAATTAGGGTTATAATAGTAAAAAGTTTAAAAAAA
>ML783379.1:344073-357605 GCA_009831015.1 Picea engelmannii | reverse complement strand
CAAATCATGATTGCCAATGGTGGTTCCATGAAATGTGGAGGGCACTGTGAAAATGTGTGTCTCCAAATCGGTGACTACCACCTAAAATCCCATATGTTTTCTATCGACATGGGTGGTTGTGACATTGTGTTGGGTGCAGACTGACTAAGAACTTTGGGTTCCATTCTCATGGATTTTAAGGCATCAACCATGCAATTTGACCAGGAAGGCCACCAATATAAATTCCAAGGCATCACTGCTGGTTCACCTGAGGTGTCATTGCCCAACTCAAAAAAGGTCATTCTGGTGTCATTGCCCAACTCCATGCCATACAAGCAACTGAGACACCCCTGGTGCCACATGACCTCCAAGATCTCCTTTCTAAACATCAAATGGTATTTTCCACTCCCCAAGGACTCCCTTCTTCCTGCGGTGTTCATGATCATTCCATTCCCCTTGTACCCGGAATCCTTCCTCCCAATATCCGTCCATATCGCCACCCCTTTTCACAAAAAAATGAAATTGAGAAAATGGTCCAGGAACTCCTTAATGCAGGCATTATCCACCCTAGTACGAGCCCTTACTCTTCTCCTGTAGTCATGGTCTTGAATAAAGAAGGTTCTTAAAGAATGTGTCCTGACTTCCGTTCCCATAACAAACTGACCATTAAAGACAAATTTCCCATTCCTGTCATTGATGACCTCCTGGATGAATTGAGTGGCACCCAATTCTTTACTATACTTAATCTTCACTTGGGCTATCACCAGATATGTATGAAATAGGAAGACATTCCCAAGACAGCCTTTCGCACTCATGAGGGCCACTATGAGTTTTTGGTTATGCCATTTGGCTTGTGTAATGCCCCCTCCACCTTCCAAAGCCTCATAAATCATGTCTTTTGTCCCTTTCTCCATCATTTTGTCTTAGTTTTCTTTGATGATATCCTCATCTATAGAAAAACCTAGAAAAACCATCTTACTCATGTGGATCAAGTTCTCCATCTCCTCTCCCAGCACCAACTTTTCCCGAAACAGTCTAAATGTGCTTTTGGTGCCTCTGAAGTAGAATACTTGGGTCATCTGGTTGGCAAGGATGGTGTCAGGGTGGATCCGAAAAATATTGAAGCTATGCAAGACTGCTCGCGCCCAAAGACTCTCAAAATCTTGCGTGGATTTCTGGGCTTAACAGGGTATTATCACAAGTTTGTTAAGAACTATGGAAAGATTGCAACACCTCTCACTTCTCTCCTAAAAAAGAACTCTTTCACTTGGACTCTAGCTGTTGCTCAAGCTTTTCAAACCTTGAAAACGGCCATGTGCACCACTCCGGTTCTAGCCCTTCCTGATTTCACAAAGACCTTTGTGTTGGAATGTGATGCCTCAGGGAAAGGAATCGACGCTGTCCTTATGCAAGAGGGTCGACCTTTGGCCTTCACCAGCAAGCAACTTTCTGAAAGGAATCTGGGCAAACCCATTTATGAAAAGGAAATACTGGCTATTCTACATGTCGTTGATCTGTGGCGCCCTTATCTCTTGGGGAAACACTTCCAAATTAAGACTGACCATCAAAGCCTCAAGTACTTTCTGGAACAATGAATTTCCTCCCAGGAGCAACAAAAATGGGTGACTAAGCTCTTTGGTTATGATTATGAGATCATTTACAAGAAGGGAAAAGACAATGTAGTGGCGGATGCACTATCCCAAAAATATGAAGAAGAAGGATCCCTTTTTTCTCTTTCCTTCATTGTACCCGATTAGCTCCAACCTGTGCACTAGGAATGGCTTCAAGATCCCAAAAGTTTGTATCTGATCCAGCAATTACAGACCAAGGCTCCAGCTCCCCCAGGGTACTCTTGGCTCCAGGATGAGTTTCGATATAAAGGTCATTTGTATTTAAGTAAACAATCAAAGATTAAATCCACGGTACTTTCTGAGCTTCATGCTACACCCAAAACGGGGCACTCAGGGTTCACCAAAACATATGACAGGGTCAAACGTTCTTTTTTCTAGGATGGTATGAAACAGGACATCCGTAATTTTGTCGTTGAATGTGAGGTGTGTCAACGCAACAAGGGAGAAATAGTCAAATCTCCGGGCACACTACAATCGCTTCCGATTCCACCTGCTATTTGGAAGGATATCTCTATGGACTTTATTACCGGCTTACCCAAATCAGGGAATAAATCAGTCATAATGGTGGTTGTGGATCGCCTTTCCAAGCATTCTCATTTCTGTGCTCTTCAACACCCATTTACTGCATCCACGGTGGCTCAACTTTTCATGGACCAGGTCTTCAAGCTTCATGGCATGCCACACTCTATTGTTTCTAATCATGACCCAACTTTCACAAGCAATTTTTGGCAAGAACTGTTTAAGCTACAGGGCACCCAATTGCATCTCAACACATCTTATCATCCCTAGACTGATGGTTAAACGAAAGTTTTCAACAAGTGTTTGGAAACATATCTGAGGTGTTTTTCCTCTGAAAAAAAACATCAATGGGCTCAATGGCTACCCCTAGCTGAATGGTGGTACAACACTTCCTACTATACATCTACTTGCATGACTCCTTTTGAAGCGATATATGGATAGAAGCCACCTTCAGTTCTCTCTTACTTATCGGGTACCTCGAAGGTCCAGGCAGTTGACCAAACACTTACAGTTCGAGAGGATATTCTTCGTACCCTTAAAGAGAACTTGGTCATGGCATAGAATCGCATGAAGCAACAAGCAAATCAAGGTCACTCTGAACGTCAATTTGCAGAAGGGGATCAGGTGTTTCTGCAACTGCAACCATACAAGCAAACTTCCCTCAAGGCCGAGCATTGTCAGAATCTAGCGCCCAAATTTTATGGTCCTTATACAGTTCTCAAGCGTGTGGGACAAGTCGCATATTAGTTATCTCTGCCCAGTCAGTCGAAGCTACATCCAATTTTTCATGTTTCATGCTTAAAGAAGGTGATTGAAACTAAGTGCCAAATTCAAACCAACCTTCCTGAGTTAGTTGAAGAAGGATCCATTTGGCTACAGCCAAAAGTAGTTTTGGACTAGCGTGAGCATCGCCTGCGTTAGAGAACCATCAAGGAAGTGCTAGTCCAGTGGAAAGATACGACTCCAACAGATGCCACTTGAGAACCAACTACCATTCTGCAGCAGTTTCCACATCTCAAGCCTTGAGGACAAGGTTGTTTTTAAGGGGGCGGACATGTTAGGGTCCTAACCCGCACATAGGTAGATCAATATACTTGGGTGTAATAAAGGTCAATATTAATAAGGCCTTTCAATAAAATAGAATAAGGCGGATGTAAGAAGATCTAATAGAAGATTTCGCTTCTAGAAGGATCTTCCTCTAGATGCTTCTCTTGATAGACATATTTAGTATAAATAAGGGTCGAGGGTATGAAAACCCTAGCTTGGAGATTATTGTAACAGAGCGTTTCTCGATTGGAGGTTTCCCCCTCGAAGAGGCCTGTGAACATTGCTTTCTGAATCAAATTGCTATTTCTGTTGTTGATCTTATATAATTTATGTGTTATTGTGGAGATTATGCTGGATATATTACTATTATTCTGCCATTTCTAGCATTTTATTTCTGTTCTGCATATTTATTATATCTGGTATCTTGCACATTCGACTCTTAGATTTGCAAATCATATTTTATTGAGCTAATATGCCAACCTACATATTAAATGCCTCTCAGCTTATTATATTGCCTCTTTTCACTTTCATCCCTTTATAAACACATTAACAATAATAATACAATATAAATGGGATAATAACAATTACAATGGGATGGGAAAGATTGGGAAGGACAACCCATGAAATGGCATTTTTGAGAACTCATAACATAACATTTTTCAATTTGTTGTAAAAGTTTATAACGAACTTTACCAACAAATAAAATCATTTATACATTTTTTTAATGCAAAAATTAACTTTTGAAAAATTCTCAAATTTACAATTTCGACAAATCAAATTATTTGTACATTTTGCAAAATCAAATTATTTATACATTTTGTTAACGCAAAATTTAACTTTTGAAAAATTCTCAAATATACATTTTCAAAAATCCACCCAAGGCTAAGATGAATTCTACCCGCCTCTTTTATTCTCTCTAATTTATCCCATGCTACATGTGCATGTCAATTCACATGGGTTTTTTATAATAATAATAATAATAATAATCTATTTTTAAGGTCACGGCCAAGCCAGCACACCAAATTGGTGTATGAGACCCCCTTGTTTGTGGGACAAGGGACCCCCCTCCGCCCAACGATTTGACTGGTAAAGTCTACGAAGNTATACATACCCTACCCCCCTCTGGATTTGAACTTGTGACCTCTTAAGAGGAAACACATGTTCTTAAGCATTAGGCCCACTCAGGCTATATGTTTTGGTTATAATGTAGAGTGTGATAGCTTCTTGCATATTATTGATTATTTTAATATTTTTTCGGGTTTATATGAGTAGTTTTTGACATAATGCCCTTCTCGAAACTAAAAACAAAGCGTTATACAATTTTTAAATTTCTCACAACTATAACTACATTTTATTTTTTTTATTTGTAAAAGCTTATTATATTGCGATGGATTTTGATTTTACATTAAAAAAATGAAAGTCTAACCTTTCTACCTTTTTCATTCTTATCTTTCTATGAAACTCCATAGAATCTATTCCAAATTAATCGGTTATTTGTGATTATTGTGTCCATTGGACCATCCTTCAGTATATTCTTCATCCATATGGTATCTTTGTGTATTTTCAGAACCATTCATGGGAATTATCCATGATAGTAATTTTTTTTTGTTGATTACATGCCAAAATTTTAGTTCCACAATATTCAAAATTTAAAAACTTCAATGAATTGACTTGTTAATTAGCTTATAAGCATTAAGATCTTTCCAACAAATATAAACATGATCATATTCAAACACTTGCACACTATGTTGTTCTTCTATGAAGCTCCTAGTGTAGTGCCTTATTTTCTCCTTGATTCTAGAAGAATATGAAACTCTACTACTCTACGTTGATTTTGGAGCAGTCAACTCTACTTTATGGTTCTTTGTCTTGTAGTTCTTTTACCTACACCAACTTTATTGTTTGACTCCGACTTACTAAATCTGGGATAACTTCACTTACACTACAAATCTTACTCTATCAAACTCCAGGCTCACTAACTTCATCAAACATTTCAAACCTTGTTCTACCAAACTAGAGGTTGGTTAACTCTGTATTCCTTCATGGAACTTAACCTACTTAACTCTAGGATAACTAAATCCATCGAACTCTATGAACCATACTCCCCCAAACTCCAAGCTAGTTGACTTTGTAAACTCCATGAACTCCATCTCTTCCAAACATTGTGCAACACTCATCCACCATTGAATAATTTATAACAATTTATTATTATTCCACCCACTAACCTTGCTTTACTCTATCCATGATAGAGTAAAGAATTAGATTTATTTTTCTGCAAAATCTCCCTCACCTATTCTAATTCCTTATGACTATACTATGTGGGGTTCCATCAACACTAGGATAATTGAATTTGTGGTCTTATGCTACCACACTTCACCATACTAACTCCACATTTAATCCTTAACACATTGTTTGTTGATTAAGGTTCGTTGTCATTGATGTCAACCTTTGAAGAAAGTCTAGTAGCAAATTATGGTAGCACAAAGGTTTGGGTAATGGACCCAAGTTTGATTGATGTAAAGATGACTCATTATTGTCTTGTCATGGTTGATAAGAAGTACAAATGGATGAACTCCAAAGTGGTCCCCTTATGGTGAAATCCCTCTCGAGAAGATGCTTTACGGATTGAGTTATCCTAGAAGTATGGTTAGAGAACCCATGCTTAATTGTGGAATAATGAGATGAAGGTCAGTGAATTTGTCAATGAAACCATCTTAGATGGATAGTTCTTGTCATGTCATTTCTGGTGGTGTGAAACGTCACATATCTCCTCACCGTTAGAGAGTTATGGCCATGGAAAGAAGCCCCAAAAAGTCAAAGTGTTTGCAAAATAAATTATTTAAATAATAAATTTAATGCAAAACTCCCTAAAATAAGGAAAGTGGGATGCTACATGAAAGTATAAATAAGAGGCAAGGATCTCTCGTTTAATTACACTTGAACACATTGAATATCTTTTGTTTTGTAAGGCTTATTGCAAGTACTCATTGATACATCTGAAGTTGCGAAAGTCTGAGGTAGTACGAAGGGTTGACGACATAATTTTATGAATTACAATGAATACTAAAAAAACCTAGTTTCTTAGGCATACACGGGCTGACAATGTATTAAGGTGCGTACATAATGAGGCATATGCGGGCTGACAGTGTATTAGGGTGCATACATACATGGGTTGGCAGTGTATTAGGGTGTGTACATGTTGGTAAAGCCATGGAAACTTGAAGATATGAAGATGAATAGGTTCTAGATTCTGAGATCAAGCTCCCAGGAAGGTCTATAGTGCTCAAATACATCAGATCTATCCATTGGTTTAAAAGCTATGTTTTATTTCTATGAATAGTTGGATTTTGATGTATGCATGAGAAATGGTTATGGATATTTGAGAATTCTCCCTAGAGAGACTAGTCGTTGCATGGGAACTTTTGTATAAATCATAACTACAGAAATACAGTGCTGGTATAATTTATCATTGATACGTCTTGTTAGAGTTGTTCCACATCTTGTATTTCTTGGCATATAGCTAAGGGTTTTTATGGTACATGGTGGAGAGGTTCTATTTGTGAAGTGGTTGATGTATTGAGAGGATGAATATTGTTGGGCTCCAATCTACTAATGTAAATTAGAGTGCATTAATTATCAATCCGAAGTTTGTAAGACTTTGATGCACACTCCAAATATATGAGCTTAGAGATAGACTTAGTTTCTTTAATGATATAAACCAAAACCTATTCTAAGAGCTGATTATGGTGGAGATGCTAAGCTTCTATTCAAAAGTCCTATTCATAGATCTCATGACATTAATCAAAAAATGTTTCCTAAAGAGCATTTGATTAATAGTAAGCATTCAAAAAGACATTTAAAACTAGCTTAGAGGCTTATCAATGCTAGAAAGACAAAACTCTTATTCAAGAGATGCATTCATTGTTTTCTTTCATTCATTAGCAATCATCACTAATTCTTGTTAAATCAAAAGTATGAAAGCATAAATAACTCAAAAAGAACTCATGATCATCTTAATGCTTGAAAGCAAACTACACATTGAATTCTTATTCAAGAAATCATTCACAACATGAGTAATGCTTTGAAACATTAAGCATATTACTTAACTATTGAATTCATCTAACTACAACAAATGCATAAATAAAACTCATCTACAACAAGATCTAATCTAAAACATATGTCAAAGATTACTTGAAAAGAACATAAAGGAAGAGTGTACTAGTTTGGCAAAGGGGGTCCTCCAATGCTTCACTTGTACACTTGAGTTTCTTCAGCTAAGAAAGAATTTCCAACAGCATTCACATAATCATCTCATAAAAATCATCAAGAACAAAACACCAAACTGATCTCAAGACTGAAAATTCAGAGTTTTCTTCCTTAACATTAGATGTCATACTAGTCCATGTCTTGAAATATTTATACAAGAAGTTTGTAACTAAAAATGATAAGAAGTCTCCTAAGATGATGATCAGATCCATAAAATATGCTAGGAAGGTCGAACATCCCCTTCATATCCATAAACTATGCACAAATCCTAAGAAAATCTAAAACTGTCCATGATTTTATGCTAAAATAAGGTATTTTCTGCTGAAGTGGACATGTTTGACCAGCATTGACCGGGCACCTGGAAAGCTCAGATCTCGAGCTTGATAGGTATTCATCCATCCTTGTACATCAAGGATCATGACACATGTCTCTGATTTCTCCCATCTATCCTGAAAGTACACGAACCTTGGAGCAATGACGAGATTTAGTCAAATCCTGTAATTTCTGATAATTTTTTAATTTTAATGCTTAAAATTCAAAAATTCAATTCTTAAGTTAAGGAATGATAAATGTACCTTGCATAGGTTATTTTATGGAAAATATGGAATAAAATTAAGGCAAAATGGATGGTTTTGGAGATAAAAGTATGGTTTTATGGAGTGAAAGAAAGCATAAAAATGTACTCAACATCTCCCCCAAGAGGAAGACTTTGCATGTCCTCATGCACAAAAACAAAATGTCCTTGAACCCTTGTCAATAGTCTTCTTCCACTTGTGCTGCCTACAATAATGTATCCACATTGGCCTGAGTTGTATGACAAACTTTTAACCTTTGATATTTTTCCTTGTATGCCTTCTTCTGCTGAAACCATTTGTATGCTTGTTTGGAGATCAGTTTGTTTTGCTTTTGAATATTCTTATTATTTTTCTTCAAGGTTTCATTTTCTGCCTGAGTTTTATGGCTTTGAGTCCTCAATATTACATTTTCTGCTTTTAAGTACCTTTCCAGGACCTCTATTTCTTTGATTTTTTGCTTCATCTTTTTTTTTTCTTTTTCTTTCCTTTCTTATCAAGCCCTAATGTGGACCCACCAGCCATTTCTTCTGTTTGTTCTACTATCTGTGGTGATTGAGTTTCATATTTCATGTCTTCAATTAATTGTTTCACCTCTTCTCTCATTTTCTCATATGTGGAAGTCTCTTGTTCTTCAAAATCATCATATTCTAATGATTGTGCTTTCCCTGCCTCTTTTTGTTTCTCCAAAGTCCACATGTGTGCATACTATGCTTGTTGTGATTCATCATCACTTTCTTTTATTTGTCCTTTTTGAACTTGTTGGTGTTTTCTTGATTTCCTTTCATATGTGGTGAAAATCTTATCTTTTTCTTGGAATTCTTTTTCCATTTTCACCATACTTCTTGTTATTCTCCTCCCCATAGGCTATTTTGAGCTTGTTGCCTTGGGGTATTGCATTTCCTCCTCATCATCTGTCACAATCAAGATTTGTTCTTCTTCTATTTTCTCTTCCACTATTTCAAAACCATTTCCAATGATAAACTGATGCCATGACAAGTTATGTTTTTGTAGTTCATGTGTGATGATCATTTTGATGAATCCATAGTGGTATAAACTCTTTTCTGTATTCCTCCCTTGTTTTTGAACAACCTTAGCCATCTTAGAAAGGTTTTGCAGTAAAAAGTAGGGCATCTTAATCTCATAGTCACTCTTTAAATGTTGTAGCAATTTGATGTGATACAGGTAGACAATACTAAACCTTCCTTCACAAGTAATAAATTTCTAGATGAGATAGGTTAATTCATCCCAAGGATGAATGAACCAACTTCTTGGAATTCCTTTTTTCCAATTTACTACTGCAACCCTAGATCTGGATACAAAAGGTGCCCATGATTTGTCTTGAAAGTGTTTAGTTTTGAAGTATCTTTTTCTAGTTTGAGGTAACCCAGTGATCTGTGCAATTACATCTTCAGAAATTCTAATGGTGATGTTACCAATAGTGGCCCTATCCTCATTAAATGAATAAGAAAACTCTAAAGCAACCTTCTCATAACATCCATCAAATTTATCAAAGAAAGATATCCATTGATTTTGTTCAAGAATTTGTATACAGTCTTTGTGAATTTCTGATGGCTCAAATTTCTCTGGTTCAAACCTAGATACCAGCCTTTCAAATTTTTAAGAGAAAGTTTCTTGAAGAACATTTCACTGCTTAAAAAGGTCTACCCTTGTCCCAAAAATTCAACCTTGTAGTTTTTCAAGATTTCAAATTTGCAGAGTCTGTTTCAATTCTATGATTTCTTCTTTCATCAAGAATTTTCTGTTAACATAAAGAAAATCTCATCATTCCTTTAATTCCTAAACTTTTCTTTGTTTTTAACCATAAAGTTTTTTATGACAGGGCATACTTGGAAATTCAATCTGCAATTTAAAAATTCTATGCCTTCTTGTTGAAACCTAGCTCTGTTTTTCTTCTTACAATCAACCTCTGCTAAAAATGAATTGTTTCTGTTCTCAAAATGTTCCTCACGAAGTCGAAATTGGCACTTAATTTAACAAATTCTTAACATTGAATTCAAACTTACCTTTCCTTGGACAATTCCTACTTGGATCCGTTCTCATCTCCACAATTTATACTTCACTTCCCACGTATTCCCTTTTTAATGCCACGTTTTCTTCTACAAGGCGAAAATGGTGTATGTTGACAGTGAAATTGTCAACACACGGTTCATTTTTTTAGATGTGTATCATTAAATTCGGGCTCGGGTAGGCGTAGGAAGGAACAATTTGCTGCAAAATAGGGATTGTCAACTTGGTATGGCACTGGAGTGGAGGTAAAACATTGAAACAGAGATAGAATTCATTGGAGCAGAGATGAGAATGAGGTATGTGTTTGGAGCGTTGGAGAGAAATAAAAATGGGAATGTTGGAGTGTTGGAGCAACAAGGCGAATCCCAGGAGTAGAAACAACAGTATTTAAAAAAAAAAATCGACTTTGTGGAGGAAAAATGTTGCTTACAAGGGTATTATGATATTTATTCATTTGTACAACCTTTTAAATGATCAATCATAGCTGAAGATGCCCCTTTCAAATTCATTATAGCTCTCTGGTTTATGAAATTCCACTCATTTTTTTGTGATCATCACAGAAAATGGCTTCAAATGTGTTCACTTTATGATTCCTCTTTGACTTATAACTTCCTAATGCATTTTCCTTTGAGCAATCATTCAACTTATAACTCTAAATGCATTCTCCTTATGACCCCTTCCTTAATTTTTAAGCAAACAACAACTTATGTCTCCACAAAACAGAGCATTGTTCAGTTGACATATTCAAAACAATGTGTTTTCATAATAAGTTTGATAACTTGTTTTGAAAATGTTTGTAAAGATTTTTAGGTTGGAAACCATAAAAATATTTACAAGAATAACCTTCTTTCTAATCACGCTCTTATTGTTTGATTTTAAAAACCTAATTTCTCCTTATAGCTCTCTTGGAGACCAAATTGGTTGCTTTGAGTACAATTTTTTTTCTTCATGCTTTGAGGGTATATGAGATGAAGTGATGAAGAGATAGTGTGGGGGAAGGTAAGTATTTATCATTTCTAGCTTATGAAGAATTTTCCAAAATTTTAAATCATTAAAAGAAAAATTTATACTAACTTGTTTGTTGCTCATTATGTTGGTGATGTTGCTTCATTGAAGCTGGCTAGAATGTTGTTGCAGTTCCTCACTTATGAAAAATTTGATGAAGTTCTTCTTATATTCCTTTTCTTAGTATCTTCCTCAAGTCCCTCTGCTATGATGAATTTGATATGCATTGTGTTTTTCTTAGGTTCCTTGCTGGATACACTTCTTCAGGTCCCTCTATTGGATGTACTTGTTCAGGTCCCTCTACTGGAATATATGCTTTTTGAAATGAATGTTGACATTTGTTTATTGCTTCCTTGTAGATTTTCTATATTGCAGTGATTCTTTTTGAGTGGAGATATTCTTTTTTGACTTCGAGTATTCTTCAAGATCTTTTCAAGTCCTTCTGATTGAATATATATTTTAGGGCCCATGTATTGAAGATGGATGCTTGATAGATTCTTTTTTTCTAGAAATTATGTCTTGAACATGTTAACAGGTCCCTTCTGAATGAATATTTTGAACAAGGCCCCTTATGAATGATGATTCTTTTGAACAGGTCACTTCTGACAATGATTATAAGTATGCAAGGTTTGAGATGAAAAATATAACAAAAGCAATGATGCTTTTGTTTCCTTCTCCCTCTTACTTATTTTGAGACTTGTCCTCAAGTCTTGAGATTTCTTTTGCAAGAAAGAAAATATTTGCTAGTAAAAATAAAAAAGAAATGAAATGAAGTAGAACTCTTTTTATTTTTCAGAATTCATACTAACCAAGTAACTTGGTTTTCCATTATGAATTCGGGTTTGTACTATGCTAGGAACCTGGATTTTCACAGCCAAACCCCTTTATTATTTTTGACCTTTTTTTTTTTCTTTTTCTTCCCTGGATGGAAGTGAGACAAAATGGAGTAGGGAAGTATGGAAATCTTATAAAAGTAACATAGGTTGAAGTATTGATCTAGGAGTAGATGGATAATAGGTCTAGACTTCAATGGTAGTTCATGGAGATAACATACTGTATGGATGATGAATGAAACCATGAACAATTTGAAATATGAAAGGTTTATTTGGCAATGGATGTGATTTGAAAATGAATTTTTCTTCTTCTGATGATTAGTTTCATGCCTTCTAGTTTGATCTCAATCCATCTTATAAGATTGTTAGTGTTGTTGGTCGACAACTGAAAGCAACCTTCAAGAGCTTTGAGTTTCATTAGATGAACTCAACATCAGGTGAATTTCCTCTTTTTTTTTCATTTGAATATTTTCACTTCATATTTGTAAATGTGAATTTTTAAATATTGACTTTGAAAAGTCCTCATCCATGGAGTTCACCCTTTGAATCTCCTTGTGACCTGGAAAAAAAAAAAAAAACCATAGCACTTACCTGCAATACAATATTAGATGATGAAGGAAGAGAGGTGTACAGTCTCTCTTCTTGCATTAAATACAAGAAATACTTTGAAAACAATTCCAAAGATGATATTCAAAGAAAATGCATTTGTTTTACCCCTTTTAGGAATGGTGGCCAACCTAGACCACCTAGTGGCATTTTGTTCACACAATCTTCATTTTATGTCCGATTAGAGTGATTCCAAAGCCAAGTTAAATTGAATTCATGTGGATACTTCCAGTATAAACAAGTTTCAAAATGGTTTAATATGATATGCTAAAAATGATGAACAACTCATTGTTTGATAGAGTTTCTTATGAATGTTTGACTAGACCAACAATCACTATTTGGAGTGTAACGTTTTCGTTAAATATCTGATCGATGTGATTACACTTGGAGAGTAAAGTAGATTCATTTTATGTATCCATTAGAAACAAGTTTTTAAAACCCTTAGGTTTGATATCACAAAATGTTTGATGAACAGACCTAGGAGGCAGAGTTTTACTATGCTGATTTGAAGACATGTAGTCACTAAATGAGTCATAACTTTTTCATTTGACCTCTAAATGGGATGATTCAAATTGTGTTTCGAACTATACTTGTATATATATATGTATGTATATATATCCCATATAAATAGGTTTTGAAAATAAGATGATTTTATATGAAAATATGCCTATGAACAGTCAAGACCTAGAATTGTCACCATACAGATTTTTTTAACAAGCAGTTAGTATTTTGAGCATAACATTTTCATATGATATCAGATTGAGGTGATTCAAATTGATTTGGAAACTAGATTCCAATGGATACATTTTGTATAAATATCATGTAAAAATGTTTCCATTAGACCCCTCAAATCAAGGTTGTACTAACTTTGTCCTCAAAATTTCACTTGAAACCTAGTTTCTATTTTGATCATATCTTTTTGACTTGTGATTCAAATTGAAAATTTCAAAATGGATTTAAAAACTATATTTCAAGAGATATATTATTTAAAAAACATGTTTTCAAAATGATCCTATATGGTTACCCGAAATAAGATTGTCTTT
>ML783379.1:321947-334577 GCA_009831015.1 Picea engelmannii | reverse complement strand
TATTTATGAACTGCATGCCTTGGTCGCTCATCAAAAATCTTGGGCACCCAAATCTAGTGATCACTTGTTCAAATAAAAAATGTGTTGTTGTTTCTGCACTGTAATCCTTCACTAATGCGACCTCTGCCCATCTTGTTAGGTACTTCATCATGGTGATAATGTACCTATCTCCTATTCTGTTTGTTGCTGGCTTGATTGGTCCCATAAATTCTATTTCCCAGTTATCGAATGCCTGCAATATTACTTGTGGTTGTAATGACATCTCTTCCCTTCTGTTGGGTTTGCCTACCCTTTGACAGACATCACATATTTGACAGTACTCCTTTGTGTCTCTGTGAATGATTGGGCGCCATAGTCCTGTGTGCAATACCTTCTATGCGGTATCTTTTCCTGTGTAATGTCCTCCTGTGATTCCTTCATGAGCTTCTACCAAGACTCTTGGTCTTTTGTTATCTAACACATACCTTCGCAAGATGTTATCTGTGCTCATTTTGTATAAGTGTCTTGCAATCAGTTGATAGTTTGTGGCGCAGACTACTAGGTTTTTCTTCTGGGTTGTGTAATATTTCTGCGACGCAATACCTCTGCTCAAGTACAAGATGATATCTGCGAAGTGTTCATCAACGATCTGGACTGAAAATAATTGTACATGTAAGAAGTTGTCTTCTAAATTCGTAGGTTCTTCTCCATTTGTGACCCTTGATAAGTGGTCAGGTACTGCATTCAATTTTCCTGGCTTGACTATTACTTCAAAGTCAAATTCTTGAAATAGCAGTAACCATCAACAAATTCTCCCCCCCAACATTGGCTTGTTGACTAGGTATTTTATGGTTGAGTGATCTGTGAACATCTTAAAGTGTTTTCCCAATAAGTAGTGTCTGAAATTTTGTAGTGCATAGACCATAGCTAGGCCTTCCCTTTTTGTAGTGTTATAGTTCTGCTCTGATTCTGACAACTTCATGCTTGCAAATTCTCTCGAGTGATCCAAGTCCCCCACTCATGGTTGTGCCAAGATATCTCTAAGTGATATGGCTGATGCATCTACATGCACATGGAATGTCTTCTCCCAATCTGGAAATACTAACATTGGTGCAGTGACCATCTTTTCCTTCAGGGTATTCAAACCATGTTGGCACTCGTCGTTCCACTGAAAATTTGTGTATTTTCTTAACAACTTTTCCATTGGTGCAGTAATCTACGCGTACCCTTTGATAAATTTTCTGTAGTATCCTATGTGTCCCAACGTCGCTGTAAGATGACAGACTGTTTTTGGTGGTGGCAAGTTAACAATTATTGCAATCTTTGCAAGATCTACTAATAAACCCTGTTTCCATATGATATGGCCCAATAGTATCCCAAATGGTGTTCTGAATATGCATTTTTTATGTTCAATGATATTTGGCACTACCTACATCTTTCTAACATCAGGTGTAAGACTTATACATGGTATTTCAACAAACTATAGACTGTCCAATCGTCTAGGTATACCTCAAGAAACTGGTGGATGAATTCCTTAAATGTTGCGATGACTACTCTAGAAAATATTGTTGGTGCATTCTTCAGTCCAAATGGCATGACTTTGTACTGGTAGGATCCCCATTCTGTCGCAAACGTGGTATTGTATCTATCTTCTTGTGCTATCTTGATTTGATGGTAGCCTAAGAATCCATCAGTGAACGAATAAGATTCATGTTCTCCTACGTTCTCTAACACCTCATCCGTGAAAGGTGTAGGGAATGGGTCATGTAGGCATGCATCATTCAACTTCCTCAAGTCAACACATATCCTTATCCCTCCTTTTTTCTTTTCCTGTACTACCATCGAGCTTATCCATTCTGATTCTTCGACCGGTTCTATGATGTCGGCTTCAAGCATCCTGTTGATCTTAGCCTTGACTTTCTGCTTTTATATTGGGTTCAGTTTATATGGTCATTGTCTGATCGATATTGCTTCAGGTCTGAGTGGTATATTCATCTCTCCTAAATCTCTATATATACCCTTCATCTCTATAAATGTTGTAGGAAACAAGTCGTTGTACTCACGCAATAACTCTGTTATGCTTTCCACTATTTGCCCATCCCAGTAGTCTCCAATGTTGGCCATCTTGGGATTCTCAACTGTCCCAATGTTGACTTTATTTACTTTGATTGGTGTGGAAATTACTTCTAATTCTATGGGTGGTCCTTCCACATCTCTTTCGCCTTCTTCTTCTTCGATTTGAACATCATGCAGATCGTATTCATCTGGTGCTTCCTCTTGAACATGGTAACATGAAAATAGTTCCTTGACTATTTGTTTATTCAGTTGTTGCTCTTCTGTAATAAGTTCTAATTCTAGTTCTTTGATGAATATTACTCCTCTTATCTATTTGAGAGATGCATCTATGTTGGGGTTCTCATTTTCAAACGAGAAAGTGACTGCAAAATTTAGTTGCAATGTCGTCCATGTCGCAGCTCCTTTGCACAATTCCTGGTCTATATACCAGTTCGTTGGTATGCCCTCTAGTGTGTGTATGAAATGATGAGGCAATTCCTCTGGGGGTGTCATTTTACACAGTGTTATGTAGTTCTCCAAGTGTTCCACTGGTGCCCCTTTTCCATTGTACTATTGTTGCTTGTTCTTTTTTTGTTCTGCGCCAAACCTTATGCATAGTAACCGCTTACATTAGTACCAATCTATGATTGTCTCTTTGTGTGTGCCCCACCATATTGCAGATGTGGCCTTAGGTGATAGATCAAGTGCTAGCAGTCTCTGGTTCTCTAATACTTCATATTCATATTGTGTCAAGAATGTTTCCAATTCGTTTAGTCTGTAGAAACTAGGTGGTTCCCTTATCTCTGTGCCTACCCATCTTAGTGCGTAGTCTATTCTTGCACATATTCTCGTGGATACTTCATGTAACCTTTGCTGCCACTTATATAAACTGGTGTCTGAGTATGTTTCACATGAAGTAATGCTCCGCCAACTGAGTTTCCAATCTATAGTTGGGTTTACGTAATCCTCATCACGCGCAATTGTTCTATACGACTGGCCAATTTCCTCTAAGTCTAGGCAAGTGGGTTCTATGAACTTCTCCCCTTCCGATGGATCTAATGGCACGATTACCATGTATTCCCCTGACTCAAATGTCATTTTCCTGATCTTCAAGTTGATTATGGCCTGGTTTTCAAACACCCAATCCATACCAAGCAATTATGGGTAAGGTGTTGTGTCGTCCACTATTTCAATGACTTAAAAATCTTCTTTAGTGCACACTCCATCCAGATCTACTGTCACTCCTTTTAGCCTACCTATTGGTAGGACTCTGTGTTGGTTTGCTATTTTCAATTGAACATGTGAATATCCTAATGTGGGATCTCCCATGCATTGCCATGTCTTCTTTGGTAATACATTAACTTTAGATCCTAGATCCAGTATGATGTCTCCCATATTGAAATCTCTAATATTGGAATTCAGTCTAAATTCCCTACTTGCTTTTCTTCTTGTGTGTAGGTGATTAACTGTTTTGGGTTCTAGTTTTCCTTCTGTCTCGATGCTACATTTTTCTAGTATGTTTTTCAATATTTTCACAGATGATGGATCACTTAATACCTTTACACATGATTGCAAAAATCCTTTGATTGTACTTACTTGTCCCATGGAATGTGTTTCACTGGTATGATCCAATAATGAAGGCATCTCATACTCTGGTGCTTCCTTGTTTTACGCAGTTGAATTCATCACAATATCTTCCTTCTGGAATTCTTGTCAGGCTTGCCTAAATATATCCTTTTCCTTTTGCGCGTTGAAATGCTTCCTTGGTTCGACGTTATTTTTCACCCATTGACTTTGTGCTAGCTCTTGTAGAACAACATCGTCCCTTGTTTTAGCTCCTCCGCGAGTAAATATATTGATGTTCCATCCTTCATATCTTGCTTTGGATGAAATCCAGTGACCATTCTGGTTGTTCTGGTTCCTCTTTTGTTGGATATTTACTAGTATTTTTGGACATTCTTCTGTATCATGGTCCGATGCGTGACAATACATACAAGTTGCTGGTGGAAGTGGATATTCTCTTGCATAATGTCTCGGTTGTTAACAATTGTGACAAACCACTAGTCCTATGCCTCGTCTGAAACCTCCTCTTGCTTGTCCTCCACCTCTGTATCCTTCTCTATCTCCTCTCGGTGCATTATACTGTAGTGCCTGATTATACTGTGCGGTATTGTACTGAGGTTATGTTGCATTGTACTATGGTTGCACATTATTGTATGGTTGTTGTGCAGTATTATACTGCTATTGCGCAGTGTTGTATGGGGTTGGAAATAGATTAAAATGTGGTGTGTCTTGCCCCATCATCATTTATACCTGCACTCTATATGTGTCTGATGTCCTTTATCGCATCAACTCCATAGTTCTACAATCTTTGTCATCGTAGCCCAATGACTTGCAAAAGGTGTAGTATGAATTCTTTGGGACTGTCTGGTATTTCTACATCATCGGGTAGTGATAGGGGTCGTGACTCGGTTTCTTACAGACTTCACACCATGGTCCTCCTGTGGGTAATGGGTTTGGCATTCCTACTACCATATAATACGTGAATTTTGGGCATTTTTTCTTGTGGTGTCCTTCTGTCCTACATGTGGTACACCAAATGACTTCTCGTTTGTCCTTACTCTTATTCTGTTTTAGTTGAAACGTTAAGTTCTTCAAGCCCTCCTTCATCTCTTCGGTAGCTGGGTCTATCTGTTGGTACTAGTTTTCTTCCAGTTGCAAGGCTACCTGCAGAGCCTCTGCCTGCATCTGGAACTTCTGTTTTTGCAATGGATATTTTAAGTGTGGGAGAAGTGAGTTGACAAACAAGTGCCGATGTTGCATATCGGTCATGAGATATTTTAACTTTCCCTTCAGTCACTTGAATCTTTGGTCAATCTCCCATATGGATTCTCCTAGTTTTTGTTGGATTTCTATCATCTCATTCATGTATTAATCCTCTAAGATCTACTTCTGGAACTCATTGCTCAGTAGCTTCTTAATGTCTTTCAGTGTCCTTGTCGTCCCAGGAGCACTATTTTCATCAAGACTCATGTACCAGTCTAGTGCAAGATCTCTTAACATAATTGCTAGTTGCACAAGTTTGGTATCTTCATTAGTGATCCGTTTTGCTTCCTAAATCTTTGCACAAATGAAAAAATGTTTCTCAAGGTCTTCTGTTGCTTCTCCTCAAAATTATGGTAACCTGATGGTAGGATCGTGTCCTGCTATTCTAAATGTTGAACTTCTATCTCCATGTGGTGTAGATACTTAACTAGTGATGCATGGACTGGCTTCGCCATTTGTTTCTCCTTGTGTAGATGTACTTCCTGCTGTCAAACTTCTTCTGAAGTTCGGTTGTCTAAATGGCGGTGTTCTATTTGGTGTGTTAGTTGCACATGGGTTTATGGGTTCCACACTGACATTAATATGGACAGGATTGTTTCCTTCTCTTCCCATTCTTGGACCTCTCATCTTCCTCTCATATGTTGTGTGTAGGATTTCCTCAATCTGCTCCACAACTCAAAGATCCTCTACCTCTTCCTCATCACTTGCCAAGCCTTCCCTTGCAGATATGACTTTCTTCTTGGTATTCACCTTGTATTGGTAGGGTACTCCACTACGCGTCTTTCTAGTTGTTTCCAAGATCCACCGGATCTGGTCGTCATCCATCATGATCGGGTCCAAGGGTTCCTCCTTCTTACCCTTATCCTTTCCTCCTTCCATTTCTCCTTTGTCTGTCAGTGCTTCCTCCCTTCCCACATGCACGTAGGGAATTTTAGTTTTCTGACTCCATTGTCAGTACTCCTTTGTTATATAACAGTATCTTTATAAAGGTATATAATGATCGAATGTACCTTCCTCGAGGTCCATGTAGAAACTCTTTCTTCGTTGCATTGTACGACTTTTTTGTGTCTACTGCAAACTCTATTATAAAACCTGCCACAATGTTGTCAAGCCAAAAATCTACTACGTGGGTGAACTTGTTGTTCACCTGCTGTAACTTCTCAATATGTACTGGGGTCCACTCTAGATGTCGAATCTGGTTCATTGTGTGGTTATCCTTCAACCTTAGTATCCACTCCTGCAATAGATTTGGAAAATCATAGAAAAAGACTTCATGTACATTAGTAAACACATATTTCTCAAGATATTTGTGAGGTGTTAGTCTAGGGTTTCTATTGTCTTTCTGTGCAAACTCTAGCTCTTTGGTTCTTAGCCAAGTTTCAATCTTTGCTTTTTTGGGATTCCAGAGTCTCAAAATTCCCTTCTAATGGCTCATTTCTCTCTACCCTAAAATTTTCTACTTAACCCTCTCTTGTTCCTACCAACAACAATGGAACCATTAGTTGGTTAACTATGTCTTATTTACTGTCTAAGTTTATTGACCCAAGGTTCATGTCTGTTCGAGTTTCCAACAAAGCCTTTAAAACTATCAGCCCTCTTGGTAAACTAGAAGGCAAAACAACACATAGAATGTGATGTGCAATCTCACCCGAGATAGCTTTAATGGGTGGCTGTAAGACTCATGTGTTTATAGCCTAGGATTGAGTGTGAGATATGAGAATTGTATATTGAACCATTTATTATAACTTGTAAACCCAACATACTATTATCGATGACTAAGCAGGAAATATAACAACTCATTCATTCAACATAATAATAACTGTTGAAGACAATAAATATATGCATGCATTCATCACATAAAAAAGATGTTACCGTGGTTCACCCCCTCCTGGGCTACGTCCACAAAAATTTGGCTCTAATCTATTTTATTATAGTATTTCCACATCTACAATGCTGTGCACTTACAACTCTTATCGGTTGGGTAAGATCTATATGAGGCAGACTAGATCACACCAGGCTCCCCAACTTGCGATCTAACCCTCAGAATATTCCCTCCTTCCTCCCCTCTAGCTCAAAATATTATACAAAATAGATCATACAACTCAATATTACATGTCACATCAACTCATGCATAACTAAAAAAACAACCACAATAATCCGAACTAACCCCTTATGATACCTAAGTATCTATATTTATACATTTCTGACTCTTCATCCATTTACAATACCTTGCCAAAACCCTAACCCTACCTTCGTTAGGTCTTCCTCGCATGTGTGCATGTTGTTCTTCCTTCCAGTTGTCGCATTCCTTGTGCACACTTTCTTGCATGCACGTGTGTTGTGTTTCCTTCTAGTTGTTTCTTTCCTTGTGCACGCTTTATTTCCCAAAAATGCCTTACTTTTTTGCTTGAGCTTGCTTCCAACAGGTGTGCACTCCTTGCACCACCTTGATGGAACAAAACACTCAGAAATTCATACAGACATGGAATTCTATCTATTCCTACAAATTAAACATTTATATACTCATGGAATTCACACATGCACAATAAACATTCAGTAAAAATTTAGAAAAAAAGTACTCATTCACATAGAACACACATATAGATTCATATGTAGGGAAATATGCTTTTCTATTAAATTTGAATGCTTTTTACAAGAGTTTACAATGTTTATAAGACTGGACTGTGATAGAGTCTCAACTCTTCTCTCTTCTCCAGAATTCTCCTCTCTTGAGATATATTCTCCTTACACTCTACTAATACCCTCTTCTACTTGAGAACTATCTCTCTTTTCCTTCTACATTATGATATTCATACATTGATCTCATTTTTTTTACAAAAGAGGGGCTTCTCGAGCCTTCCTCACCTAATACATTAAATTACATTTAATTTACAACTCATCCAGATTAGATCTAGATTCATCTACTTGTCAACCATTAAAGGTGACTTACATTATACTTACAAAAATATAATTTCTCTACCTTCTTTTAGCCTGACACACTTAATTTAAATTAAATGATAAATTTAAAACAAAATGAGAAGTTTGGCACTTCTCTCTTCTCAGTATTTGCTCCATCCATGTGCGGTGTTGCATTGGATGCTGACATGGTGCTAATTCTCCTGCATCATACTCCTCTACTGACAAAATCATGAGATATTTCTCATGGCTCTTCTACTACTGCTATTTAGATCCTCCAGGGTCCCAAACTTTACTCTGGAGTTGTCCACCTAATCCTCTTCCTTTCTACTATTGGTGTTGTTGTCATGTTGCTACTGTAGACTCTCCTCCTAGTTTCCAAATCTATGTTGCAAGGCTCCATTTATCTTGCCACTGTAATCTCCTCTTGCCAGCCTCCATCTATTGTTGACTGTCTCCTTTTTTGACTTCAACATCAATCTCCTTAACTCCTCTATCTCCTTTTCCATCTTGTCCATGGGATGGATCCTCTTCTACAGTCTGCTTTGTTGTTGATTCATCTTCTCCTCTTCATCAATCTCTAACTTGAATTGTTGGATGAGCCTCCTTTGGGTTATTAATTTTTCTCCCAGGGCTTCCAATTCTTCATATAGATCAAAGGGTAGATCATCCTAATCTCCCATGCTAAATTCATCACCTATGGCATTAGCTTGCCACTCCACTACAAACTCCAATTCTACAATCATATTACTGAGCTGGTGCTCAACCACATCCTCTGACAATTTTATTTCTACCAGTTCCTCTATTCCTTTGTCATCTCCTTAGACTGGAATAAATCTAGCTTCATCCAAATACTCCTCATGTTGGAATTCTTCTCCACTCTGTCTAACTGTCTCCTTCCGACAGTCTTCCTCTATCTCTGGATTGTTCAACCAATCCTCTAGTAGCTTCAACTCTTCCTCCCACTGAGTGAACATTATATCTGAATTCTCCTCTTCTTTTTCTATCCTTTGACCATCTCCATGGGACAATTCTTCTTCTTCTTGAACATTCTCTTGGCTCACAACTGTGTGGGCCTTCTCCTCTTTCATTTCTTTATGAACAAATTTTAGTGTCTATTCATTCTCTTTCTCCATGGAAGTCTCTGTTGTTTTTCCTCCTTCTTTTGCATCTATAACACATGCACCGACCTCTACTGGGATTCTTGGTAGGAATATGTTGATTCCCCAAATCATCATAATGCACATTTGATCCTCCTCCTTGAGAGTTGAAGTATTCAAATTCTCATCATCATTCACATGGTCTGCAACCCCACATGAATCTTCATTCTCATTAGGATTCTCTCATGCCTCTTCCTCCTTCTTTCCTATCTCTTTTGTCAACACTCCTTGTTGATCCATTTCATCCCCTATTAACACTCCTTGTTTATACAAACTACCCTCTGAGTTCCTGAGACTCTCAAACAGTCTCATCCCCTCCTTTCCCACCTAGAAACCCGACTATTACTTTCTTCCATCCTGGCAGTATTTGGGATATTCAACTGACCTCTTCTCATTTCCCTCCTATAAATCTATGAGATCTTCAACTGATCTCTCTTCACCATCGAGGCTTTCTCCATCTTTTGGTTTACATATGTAAACCATATTCTCCTCTATGTCCCTGAGGTTTTCCACTTGCCTCAACCACATCCTTAGTATCTTATTTTTCCTCCTGGACATCGATTGTTTGATAGGCCACTTCACCTTCTTCTTCATAGGGCACTCATACCTCCAACTTTCTTTCTCTTCTTGATGCATTCTTTTCCATTTCAGCATCAATATGTTGAGCTCCTCTCTAGTCTCCCTAAGCTCTTTATCCATCTCCTCTCTGCTCATCTTCTTGTGGTCTCCTATTGGACCTTATTTATGGCCTTCAATAGCCATTTTCTCCTTTCCTCTGTGATATTCCACTTGCTAATTGTGAGCTACATTTATCCTCTTCCAAGCTATCCTTTCTTATACTCTCAATTCACCTGATGGAACCTCCTCTCTGATATTTTACACTCCTACTAAGTGTAGGCACACACCTTGCRCTCGCTCCTTATCCTAAGAACTCCTTTCTCTCTGACTATTGCACTCTAACTGCTCACCTTAAGAGCTCCACGAGATCTCCTCTACTCCAAGAATGCAATTGGTCCTTTCCTTCCTTTTTTTTTTTCTTCATACCATCTGGTTTCCTTCTTTCCTACTGCACACTTGCAAACAATCACTTCACATAGAGCATTAGTACTTTGCCTCTCCTCCTTTGCCTGGTGTTTATAGAAAAAAAATCAAGCTATGATACCACTCGATGGTATCAAACAAAAAAATTGTTCTGATATTCTCCTTCTCTTCCTACTGTCTGTAAACAAAGGTTCAACTATGATACCACTTGATGCAAACCCCTTATGGGATCATGTGACCTTCCAGTCTAGGATCTTCTTCTAGAGCCGAATTAGATTTCGAATCCCCGTTGTATCCTCTCCCATGTACACATGCCTCTTTTACTTCCTTATGCAGGTCCACACAAAACCCACAGGAACTTTATTACTTAGCCCCTTTACTCCTCTAAATTAAACCACATCTGCTAGCCCCTTTTCCCCAAACATAATGGCATGTGACCTTCAGGCTAGAACCGAGCACTTAACTGAAAGGCGCTATTAGGAGCTCCAAGACTTCCGTGCTCCGGAGGATTCACACTGTTGACTGGTAGGTGTATATCATATCCCTATCCTTCCACTTCCTATCCTTTCAAATGGTCAAATCTTATGGTTGGCAAGGATTCTCCTCCCCCCACAATTTTTATCGGGATAATTGTTAAGTGCGGACACAAATCAATTCCCCTAGTTTCACTATGAAACTAGAACAAAGCAAGATAGTACACTACTCTTTCCTTAGATTTCAATTATCAAATGAGAAATGGATCTAGGACATACCTTTTAAATATCAAAGATCTGACTTCTCCAATGCAATCCAGGTTCCATCATGAGGCTTATGGAAAAATATCTGCAAAGGAACACAATCCAACGAAGACAAGAATAATACAAGAAATATTTGATATGAAACTATGTATGTGATCAAGGAATCATACAATATGAACAAATAACATTCATATAGGAAAGAAAAGTATATCTGTATTAAAGAATGTGGAGGAAAGATACAACCAGATGCCTTGATGTTGTTAGGTTCTTTCCAATAGTTCCTTGCTTCCCACACACTTCTAATCCACGGATTCTGGGACTGTTGATCTAATAGCTACTCACAATCTATCTTGACAAAGCAAAGTTCAAAGCCAATATACAAGCTCCAAAGAATCCAAGCAACAAAACCCAAGCTAAATTTCTCCATGAGAGATCCTCTCCTTTTATAAGCTGAAGAGGATAAGGTGAGGAGGTTAGGATGATCCCACTAAATCAAAAAAGTGAGTAATATCCAAACCAATCAGAGGCCACCTCACCATAGAAGCTTCTCCTTCTAGAAGCATCGAGAAGATGTCTGTTTTTCCCATGTACAGAAATCATTGCACCCTAGCTATAGTGCAGCCTGCGATGCCATCATAGTCTATCTTTAAAGTAGGGTCTGATGATCAAGAATTGCCACACCTTGCGGCGATCTTCCTTAATAGGGTTTTTACAGAGGAAAATACAATTTCTTCTCTCAGGCAAAGTTCTTCTCCCTTCTTTCTTCAGGAATTCAGGCCACTGATCCTTCTAAATACAAAGGATAGGTTTACATCATTAATGGTCATAAGAGTGACAAAAATAATTTGTAACAGAGAGTCCCCAAAGTATGAAGTTAGATCAGAGTGATAGCTGAAATACTTTGTCAAGTGTGTGTAGGGAACAAGGAACAGTCGATCGGAAACCTGCCAATAAACAAGAAAATATAGTACAATAATATAACATCACTGAGGTAGGAATTCCCATACTCAGAATATAAATGACTTAGAGCATAAATGCCGACATGCGAAGATCCATTTCAAGTAATACAAGTCATGGCCACCAAACATACACTGTGGATCCATGCCATTATGATTCAAATCTAAACATAACCACCGAAAATACACTGTGAATCTATGTGTTAAAGACTCAAATTTGAACATATCCATGAGACATACACTGTGGATCTATGCAACAATACAAACTGAATATACTCCAACGCAACCTAAATCTATCATAAAAGATCCAGGGCCTTCATCTCCACCACTCTATAGTACAAATAATCATGCAAATACATGTGCTAAAGTCAAACATGGTAGAAATCACTTGATCACCGTTCATTAGTGTATACCATTAACAAGTGTGAGGGAAATCACCATTAATGTCAATGAATCCCAAGGTACTCTAGTACAATCCAATTAATGTGAATTAATGAGCTGAATTCAAACACTCGATGGAATATCCCGATCAGGGGTCAATAATGAAAACCCACTGTCGAAAGAGAGGAAACCTGCAATTGAGGTATGAAAGTTCCAAGGTACCAATTAGTTTCTAAGTCTAATTCCTAGATAATGAGTTGAAGTCGACAAGAAAAGGCTTGTCACGAGAAGGCCTTATTGTATCCTCCATCAATGAAACGAAATATGTAAAAAGATTTGAGGTAGATCAGAGTAACAAGTGATTTAGGACTAAATCGGGGATGGCCGACGCAATAAAAGGATTAAAGACTATATAAATGGTCGACGCAAAAGAAGGATTTTTGGGTTGAACTTCTCTTTGAACATATTGATGACACGATAACTGTCTTGGAAACACTGACTCAACAATAGGGATCACAGACCAATTGGTAATATTATAAAGGAGTATGATCAGGAAACAAGCGGATTTTCCAACATAGA
>ML783379.1:276753-310628 GCA_009831015.1 Picea engelmannii | reverse complement strand
CATTCTCTCCCTTTCTTGTCTATCAATTTCTGACATTGCAAAGAAGTTTTCTATTGTACAGTCATATATTTCTGTTGCAAAAAGAGGTTGTCCTATTTGTTCAAAAATAGTTTTCTTTTCTTTTTGCTTTCCTATAGAAGATATTTTTGATTGTGATTGTTTATTATTTACCTCATGAGCCAATAGAACTTGTCTTTCTATGAGAGTTAACCTTTGTCCTGAACGTTGTTTTTCTTCTAATTCTTCCAAAGTGATTTTTCCAGCAATTGGTGTGGTAGATTCGTATTTTTCAGTTGTAGATGTTCCTGCTCCTACAAATGGTTGATTAGTTTTTGGGGGGTTTTGTTTTAAAAATCCGCCTTTATCATCCCTAAGTTTAGACATAAAGAAACATAACTTAAAATTAATTCTATTCTATGTTTTTTTTTATTTGTTATATATATATTTTTTAATCCTATCTCTAAATGTGCCTCCCTGGCAACAGCGCCAAAATGTTAGGATCCAATCTACTGATGTAAATTAGAGTGCAAATGATTGTCAATCCGGTGTTTGTAAGACTTAGAGTCACATCCAAAATGTATGGATTTAGAGATAATAATTTATTCTCTAATGGGAATAAAAAAAAACCTATTCTAAGAGTTGAATATGGAAGAGATGCTAAGCTTCTATTCAGAATTCCTATTCATAGATCTCATGACAGTAATCAGCAAATGTTTTCCTAAAAAGTATTAACAGTAAGCATTCAAAATATATTCGAACTAGTTCTAAGGCTTATCAATGCTAGAAAGACAAAAATCTTATTCAAGAGATGCATTCATTGTCTTCTTCCATTCATTAGAAATTCTCACCAATTCTTTTTAAATCAAAAGTACTGAAAGCGTAAATAGCTCAAAAAGCATTCATGATTATCCTAATGCTTGAAAGAAAAACACACATTGAATTCTTGAATTCTTATTCAAGAAATCATTCACAATATGAGTAAGGCTTAGAAACATTAAGCATATTACTTAAATATGGAAGTCATATAACTATAGAAAATATTAAACTCATCTACAACAAGATCTAATCTAAAACATGTATCAAAGATTACTTGAAAAGAACATAAAGGAAGAGTGTACTAGTTTGGCAAAGGGGGCCCTCCAATGCTTCACTTGTACACTTGAGTTGTCTCAGCTAAGAAGGAGCTTCCAACATCATTCACAATATCATTTCATAAACATTATCAAGAAAAAAACGTTGAACTGATATCAAGATTGCAAATTCCAAAGTTTCTTCATTCACATCCCAAGGTTGTCATACTAGTTTATGCCTTAGAGTATTTATACAAGAGTTTTAAAACTAATAATGCTAATAAATCTCCTAAACATCATGATCATATCCATAATATATGCTAGGAAGGCCGAATACCCCCTTCAGATCCATAAAATATGAACAAATCCCAAGAAAATCTAAAACTGTCCATGATTTTAGGCTAAAATAGGGTATTTTCTACTGAAGTGGCCCTGTTTGACCAGTGTTGACCAGACACCTAGAAGGCTCAGATATCGAATTTGATAGCTCATCATCCATCCTTGTACATCAAGGATCACGACCCAAGTCTCATATTTCTCCTAGTTGTCCTGCAAGTACATGAACCTAGGAGCAATTACGAGATTTAGTCAAATCCTGTAATTTGTGATAAATTTTCAATTTTAATGCCAAAAATTTGAAAATTCAATTCTTAAGATAAAGAATGATAAATGTGCCTTGCATAAGTTGTTTTATGGAAAATATGGAATGAAATGGAGGCAAAATGGATGGTTTTGGAGGCAAAAGTATAGTTTATAGAGAGAAAAGGAAGCATAAAAATGTACTCAACACCCATATGGGTCTTTCAATGTGTGTTTAAGGAGTCCAAAGAAAGAAAACTCAAGGGTTTTTCATTTTTAGAGAGTCTGAAAAACACTTAAAGAGAACTCCATAAGTTCCTTTTTCGTAAGTTAGTCTGACGAGACCAAAAAAGACATAACCTACCACTCATCAGATGTTTTCTTCAAAACTTTTACGAGCATGAAAAGAACAAGATCACTCGACAATATTTTCATGTTTAGAGAGTCTGAAAAGAGTGTAAAGGGAACTCCAGGGGGTTCCTTTTTCATATAACCTTTACGAGTCCGAATAAGGGATAAAATTTTACTCGGTTACATTCTTAGGTTTTTACGAGCACGAGAAAGAACAAAGACTAATCTCGGTAACTTATTCTCATGTATTTACAAGCATGAAAAAGAACAAATACTAAGATCGATAACTTATTCTCATGTATTTACGAGCATGATAAAGAACAAAGAATAAGCTTGGGATTGTTTTCATTTTTATGCAAGATTAAAAAAACAAAATTATGCTTGGGATAGATTTTATTTTTACACAAGCTTAAAACTAGCTAAAACTATGCTTGAACCTGGTTTCATTTTTACACAAGATTGAACAAGAGGAAACTATGCTTGAGGTAGGTGGTTTCATTTTTACACAAGCTTGAACCATGAAAACTATGCTTGGAATTCCCAACGTATAACACAATGATGGTTGGTATTTATCCCCCAACTTAAGAAACTAGCGACATAACTTCAACATGAAGTTCAGAGGTTGAAAGCATTGCCCCCCAAGCTTCGGTTCATCCAACAACACAAGAGGATGAAAAGAAGCTTCAAATACTATACATAACGAAGTACTTGACTCAATCGAAGAGGGGGAAAACTATTTCATTTTTTAACGAGCTTGACTCAGGAACAAGAACTATGCTTGAGAATTGAGGTTAAATCCCCAGATCTCTATTTCATTTTTTAACGAGCTTGACACAGAAACAAGAACTATGCTCGTAAGCCCTGTTTCATTTGTTAACGAGGTTAATATAGAGATGCGAAAACTATCCTCACAACTGGTTTTATTTTTTTCACACTCAGCACCAACTGCGATGAGGCAACAATCCTCAACAAGTATCAATCTGCAATAGGTACGCGACCTATCGGTAGTGTAGCACGCGTATGTACGTGCCCTACTAGTATTACAACCCGCATGTATACACGGCCAAGAAGTACTATAGCCTACGTATACCTTCTGATCTATTAGGGTTTATAATTTTCATCACATGCTCAGATCCTCTGCAATTTGCAATCATATTCTCTTCTAACTTTCAGTATCCAAATTGACCCAGAACCAGTCACAACACATCCAAGCTCTCTAATAGTCTACTCATGCTCCACAACCAATCAATATGAAGGCTATCTCAATCATGTATAAACAACTAGTATACCATAGCAATCATGTCACCACTGAATCATAAGAGTATTGCTCATTCCATAAACCAACATAGACCACATCATAGAATCCATACCAAGAATTCCCTAAGCATTCACAATACAAGAAGCTATACTATTCATCAAGACAATAATGTAACCATACCAGTGTTTGAGTGACAAATCTAAGCCCATAGAATGCAGATCTTGAACCTACTTCAATATTTAACAGCTTGTCATTAGCTCAACTACAAATATCCATGAGTTTATCCACTGTGCGCTCCCTATACACTAACATCTCATGTTTTGTACACACCCTATACACAAACTTCTTGTGTATACGCACCCTATACACAGACAGCTCACGTATGCACCAGAAAATAGGGTTTTTCTGTGATTCCGAGAATTTCTCCGTCATGATCTCAGACTTGCCAAAACTTCAATGCATCCATGAGATCCTCCTGATCTTCTCTCTCTCAGAATAGATCTTCAATCATTCTCAAGAGATCCACACAAAAATGCTCTCACAAGAAGCTCTCATAAGAAGTTCTCCATCAATACTCCAAAAGATATTGTCACAAGAAGCTCTCCATTGATCCACAAAAAAGGATATTTTGCAAGAGACCATTGCTATATTATTTATACTTTCATCCTCTAGGTCACTTAACCCATTTCTAGGCCAGTTAACCTATTTTCCATATTTTAGGGTTAACCACTTTTCATAAATATAAAGTTCCCCAATACTTTATCATTTAAATATTCCTTCTTGATTTTGTCACCTTACCTTATCATTTAAATAATTTTTCTTGATTTTGTCACTTCTCTTTATTATTTAAATAATACACCTTGACTTTGTCACTTTACTTTATCATTTAAATAATGATTTCTTCTTTTCGAGCACTTTGACTTCTTGACCTTGTGGGATTCAAGCCAACATGTGAGGGTCCTCCAACTTCGTAAGGCCATAACTCTCAAACCATGAGGAGTTATGTGACGTTCCACATACCACCAGAAATGGTATGACAAGCATTATCCATCTAGGATAGTTTCATCAATAAATTCATTGATATTCATCTCATTATTCCACATACAAGCATGGGCCCTCCAACCATTCTTCTAGTATAACTCAATCCACAAAGCATCTTCCTGTGAGGGCTTTCACCATAAGGGGACCACTTTGGAGTTCATCCATTTGTACACTTTATCAACCATGATAAGACTACAATTATTCATCTTTTTCATCAATCCACCACTGCATCATATACATTAATTATGCATCATTTATCAATGACAACTCATTGATCCATCTTAATCTATGCATTCACATCAAGGACAATACATATTACATTACATCAATCATCAATCAATCAATAATTTTACATCAATCAATCACTTGGCATCAATCAATCAAACCATTGGCATCAATGACAACATGATCCAACAATATCCCCCTTTGGCATTGATGGCAATACCAACATTGATGTCAACACCAATTACCAATTATTGATGTCAACATGTAGATAAGGCATGCTCTACATCAATATTCAATTTGACTATCTCTTCCAATCAATAATCATCAATCACATCAATGTGACTATCTCTCCCCCTTTGACATCAATGGAAAAGGACCATTCTCCTCTTGGGGCTGCTCCCCCTGCTTGAACTTTCCTTGGGGTTGCTCCCCCTGTCTGAGTGCCTTTGATCTTCCTCTGAATAATCTCTCCCATTTTAACCAAGGGATATCACTCTGATGTAATGCTAAATATACATCAAACATACCCCCCCTGTGACCATTGCTCCCCCTAGAATTATGCTTATGTTCTTTTTTTCCAAATATAGGGCTCTTTTCTAGGTATGCATCTGATAAATATCTCCTCCTAGAATCATGGGAAGAATAATGACTCCCCCTATGGGTATGTCTACCCTATATTCTCTGCAAGATGAACAATGTGCTACCATATAGATATCCTTGGACTTTTTCATGCATCAAACTCATTCCATACCAAGCATCATGAAGCAAATGATATGTCAAAAATGAAATAAAGAATCATGAGAAAAATATCAAGCAAGTGCATCCTATACAAAAATGTGTGTGCATCATGCACAACACCTATGTACTTCAACCATGTACATCAATATCATGCAATGCGCCAAAATATATCATCCATGGAATGTATCAATCATATGCCTCTATTAATATGCCAACATGTGCATCTACCAATATTCCAACCATGTGCATCCACCAATATGCCAACCATGTGCATCTACCAATATGCCAACCATGTGCATCTGCTAACATGCCAAACAATGTGCATCTACCAACATGCAAAACAATGTGTCATATCACTCGTGATATGTCTCCATCACAAACCAAGTATCATAAAAAAATACCAATTGTTGTGCCAATCAAGTAATACCAACGGTGTAGTATCATCAAGCATATGCCATATATGAGTGTAGCAAAACATGCACACCACCATGCACCAATACCACAAAATGACGAATCCCATATATGTATGCCAAATTCATGCATCAAGACTTCCAACAAGTAGGCTTCCAATACATCATCATGATATATCACATGACCAAGGTGTCATAAATTCACTGTCATAACCAACATTGTTTTTCAACAGAAAAATGCATCAATCCATACTCATGGGTTAGTGTCATGCACCCAAGATTTTATTTTACATCATCACCTGACATAACCCAATATAGAATCATGAAAACCTACAACAAACACTGTTAGAACCTGCAATAAACCATGTCAGACCTTGCATCACAGAGTTATACCATCACATCAAACTCCAATCCCTGTGCATATCCCTTTTCCTTAGTATTCACCACATATACGCAGTCTACTGCACAGACAACTCGTGTATGTACACGACCTATACAAGGTCAACCTACGTATGTACATGACTGATACCACTGTCACCTGTGTATGCCTCAGCAAATGACACTTTTGAACTTCCCTTCAGTATTTCATTATGTTCTGGTTGCTCTGTCTTCTTCACCCACTTCTGTAGATGTCCCTGCTCCTCAGAACTTGAGCTCTAAGAATCCATGTTTTCAAATATGTCTCCCTTCCTTAATTCATTCCTTCTTCTAGTCATATTATGTGAAGTCCTCATCATGGACTTTCTTCTTGTGTTCCAGCACTCCTGGGATTTGTGGCCAAATCCACTACAGTTGTAGCATCTAATGGTGTTACAGTGAACAACAATGTGTCCTACTTGATCACATCTCCAACACCTCATGGTGTTATAAAATCTTCCATTATATCTCCTTTCATAAGATCTACATTCAAAATATTTGTGACCATATCCATTACATGAATAATAATGCCCATGAAAAATACTTTCATACCTTTGCTTTGGTGTCCCAAGAATATCTTCTTGATGTCTTCCTTTCTTTGTTCTTTTGAGATTTTCTTTTCCTTGTGTAGATGCTTGTTTTGAAACATTGTCTTCCTTCTTTGATGGACTTACCTCATGCTTCTTTGAGGTTCTTGCTTCATCATGTGTAGCTTCTCCTTTGTATCCAAGTCCTCATTTATCACATGGTGATCTTTGACTTTCAAAGATCTCATCCAAGATTCGTGAGCTATTCAAGAATTTGTTTTACTTTTCTACCTTCTTTCTAAGGTCAACAATTCCAGCTTCTAACTTACAACATGACTCTTCATTTTCATTTATTTGATTCTTCAATAATTCCTCTATTTTTTTGGCTTCTTCAATTTGGGTCTTGAGATGGACAATGGTTTCAAAACTTTTGCTAATCTCATCATCTACATTTATATCTTCTTTTCCATTCTTTAGTCTTGTGATCTCTTGTTCCTTTTCTTCTAATTAAGTCTTATTTCTCTCTTCTTGTTCCTTAAGCATTTCCTTTAATTTCAAGATGTTCCTTAGACTCCTCCTAAGAAACTTATTAGTGTTATCTGAAAGATAGTTATAGTCTATATAATAATGATCACTTCTATATCTACATAAACCCTCTTCAACTTCCTTTTGAAGTTTTAATATATTTTCTTCTATTCTTTTCATGGGATAATTACCATCAAACTTTACACAAACTGTTTCTAGATCTTCTTCTTCACTTGAAGAGAAAAATTCATCATAATCATTACAATCAAGGGTTTTTTAGGGTTCTTTACCTTCATTTGAAATATCTTCACGATCTTCCTTTTTTCCAAAATCAACACATAATTCTTTGCCTTCATTTGAAATGTCTTCAAGATCTTCCTTTGTGCTATCATCACTTGAAATGTTTTCAAGATCAAATTTAGAAATAATACAATCATGGGCTTTTGGGGATTCTTTACCTTTAATGATCTTGATGGAGTGATCTTCAATATCTTCCTTCTCCTTCTTTCTTTGATATGTCTCCTCTAGCTTTAGCCATAGATCCTTGGTTGAAGTGCATTGTCCCATGATTTCTTTGATAGGGCTTGAGATTCCACTAAGAATGGTCTTGAGATCCAATGCATCATTCTTCTTTCCTTACCTTTGAGCTGCAAATTTTGACTTGTTCTTCAAGGGAACCAATCCACCAATGGTTTCCTTCCAAATAGTTGCTCCCATTGTCTTCAAATTTATTCTCATCTCTATTCTCCAAGTAGAATAGTTTTCCTCATCAAGGATTGGTATTTCATAATGAATTTGTGTGTCTATGGATCTCCTTCAAGATTGTTAAGGCTTGTAGTGAAGGCCTTCTCTAAAACCAATTGTTGGACACAACTACCACACTTAGAGGGGGGGGTGAATGAGTGTGGGGATCTTTTTCCCAAAACTTCCCTCTTACACAAAACTCATTAGTTAACATTCAACATTTTACTCATTACTCATTGTTGTCATTTATAACCAATTAGATGTGAACACATATCAACAACATATATCAACAATATATCATCAACAAGTCATGACCACAAGGAACACAAAGAACACAAGATGCATGCACAATTTTCTTTTTATTATGGACTACAATCTTTGGGGTTTTTCAGCAACAACTGAATAGAGTACAACTCTACAAGAGCTCTAGCTCTATCATGCAAGACTCAACTTACACACTCAGTACCAACTAAGATGAGGCAAAAATCCTCAACAGATATCAATCTGTAACAAGTACGTGACTTGTCGATAGTGCAACACATGTATATACGTGCCCTACCAGTAGTATAGCCCACGTGTATACATGCCCAAGCAGTACTACAACCTGCGTATACCTTCTGAGCTATCAGGGTTTATCATTTTCATCACATGCTCAGATCCTCTGCAACCTACAATCATATTCTCTTCTGTCTTTCACTATCCAAACTGACCCACATACAGTCACAACACATCCAATCTCTCCAATAGTCTACTCATGATCCACAACCAATCAATATGAATTCTATCTCAATCATGTATAAAAAACTAGTATACCATAGCAAGCATGTCACCACTGAATCACAAGAGTACTTCTCATTCCATCAACCAACATAGACCAAATCACAACAACCATACCAAGAATTCCCTAAGCATTCACAATACAACAAGCTATACTATCCATCAAGAAAATAATGTAACCATACCCATGTCTCAGTGACATATCTGAGCCCATAGAATCTAGATTTGGAACCTGCTTCAGTGTTCAACAGCTTGTCATCAGCTCAACCACAAATCTCCATGATTTTATCCACTATACACTCCCTATACACTGACATCCCACATACTATATGCACCCTGTACACAGACAACTTGCATATACGCACCCTATACACAGACAGCCCACGTACGCACCAGAAAATATTGTTTTTCTATGATTCCAAGAATTTCTTCGTCATGATCTCAGACTTGACGAAACTTCAATGCATCCATAAGATCCTCCCGATATCCTTTCTCTCAGAATAGATCTTCAATCATGCTCAAGAGATCCACACCAAAATGCTCTCACAAGAAGATCTTCATCAATACTCCAAAAGATATTTTCACAAGAAGCTCTCCATTGATCCACAAAAATGATATTTTGCAAGAGACCATTGCTATCTTATTTATACTTTCATCCTCTAGGTCACTTAACCCATTTCTAGGCCACTTAACCTATTTTAGTTATTTTAGGGTTAACCACTTTTCATAAATAGAAAGTTATCCAATACTTTATCATTTAAATATTCCTTCTTGATTTTGTCACCTTACTTTATCATTTAAATAATATTTCTTGATTTTGTCACTTCTCTTTATTATTTAGATAATACACTTTGACTTTGTCACTTTACTTTATCATTTAAATAATGATTTCTTCTTTTCAAGTACTTTGACTTCTTGACCTTGTGGGCTTCAAGACAACATTTGAGGGTCCTCCAACTTCGTAAGGCCATAACTCTCAAACCATAAGGATTTATGTGACGTTCCACAACCACGGGAAATGGTATGACAAGCACTATCCATCTATGATAGTTTAACCAACAAATTCATTGACCTTCATCTCATTATTTGACATACAAGCATGGGTCCTCCAACCATTCTTCTAGGATAACTCAATCCGCAAAGCGTCTTCCCGTGAGGTCTTTCACCATAAGGGGACCACTTTGGAGTTCATCCATTTGTACACTTTATCAACCATGATAAGACTATAATGATTCATCTTTTGCATTAATACATCACTACATCATATACATTAATTATGCATCATGTATCAATGGCAACTCATTGATCCATCTTTATCATATCAATGAAAACGCATTGATCCATCTTCATCTATGCATTCTCATCAAGGAAAATACATATTACATTACATCAATCATCAATCAATCAATCCTTTGACATCAATCAATCACTTGACATCAATCAATCAAACCATTGGAATCAATGCCAACATGATCCAACACTTACATATTGTTGATTACTTTAGCATTTTTGTGTTCATTTTTGTAGTTTTTGACATGATATCCTTTTCAAATGAATTTAAAAACCAAAGCATTATATAATTTTTAACTTTCCTAATCCTATAATTATATTTTATATTTTGGTTTGTATAAACTTATTACATTGCAATGAATTTTGATTTTAAATAAAAAGAATGAATGTTTATAACCTTTTTATTTTTATTTATTTTTCTTCTTATTATGTTCATTGGATTATTGTTGAGTATCTTCTTCATCTACATGGTATTTTTTATGCATTTTGGGAATCATTCATGGTAGCAATCCTCTATCTTGATCACATGCCAAAATTTTAGTTCCAATGTATCTAAATTTTTTAATGAATTGACTTGTTCACTAGCTTATACTCATCAAGTCAACAAGTATAAACATGACCATATTCAAACACTTGCACTCTCCATTATGCTTCTATGAAGTTTCCAGTGTAGTGCCTTATTTTCTCCTTGATTCTGCAAGACTCTGCAACTTTACTACCTAGGGTTCCCTGTCTTGTAGTGTTTTTACCTACACCAAATTTGTTGTTTGACTCCAATTTACTAATTCTAGGCCAACTTCACTTACTTTACAAACCTTACTCTATCAAACTCTAGGCTCACTAACTTCATCAAACTTTTCAAACCTTGTTCTACCAAAATCGAGATTAGTTAAGTCTATATTCCTTCATGGACCTTAACCTACTTAACTCTAGGATAACTAAATCCATCCAACTCTATGAATCATACTCCCCCAAACTCCAAGCTAGTTGACTTTGTCCAACTCCATGAAATCCATCTCATCCAAATATTGTGCAACACTCCGCTACCATTGACTACTTTATGGCACTCTACTATTACTCCACCCACTAAACTTTGTTTACTCTATCCATGATAGAGTAATGAATTAAATTTATTTTCCTAAAAAATTCGCTCAGTTGCTCTAATTCATTGTGATTATACTATGTGGGGCTCCATTAACATTAGGATAATTCACTCTATGGGATTATTCTACCACACTTCACCATACTAACTCCAAATTTTCTCCATAAAATGTTTTCCTCCCATACTCTATGATGTTGCACTGGTTCACTCCATTTTACTTCACCTACTTGTAAAAAATGAAGCAAACACTTCAAAAATTTGGATGTTGATTCTTCAAGGAAACAATGGATGTGTGTCTATTAGTAACAAATGTTTCAGGTGATGATTGTAACCCATCATCAGAGACATGAGAAATAATGAGTACATTTCATGTGTGTGTGTGTGTGTAGAGAGATAGGGGGGGCGGGGTTACACTAGGGTAAACACTTAGTAAACTTTCAAAGACTTTTTTCATCTTTTCCAACTCTTTGTGATTTCACTCTACATGTTTCATACCTTAACATTATGATGAACACACTTTACCACCTAGAAATGGTAGCTAGAATTTAATAGCCACAAGTGAATTCCACTATTATTGATATGTGCATTGGGCTACTATGAATATGTACAACTAAAAAAATGCCAAATAGTGATCCAAAATTCGCAATCAGAAACTTATCAAACCTATGGTCCAAAATATTCCCAAGGGTAGTAGCCCTTGAGATTCCACCAATTTCTATAATACCTTTGATTTGATCCTTGAAATATAATATTTTAAATCATGCATTATTTGTATGATGTGTTTTATGTCATGGAAGTCAATCCATGTGGACTCGGTTAAATGACCCCATGTGTAAATAATGTAAATGTGCATTTAGGGATTCTTAGTATGGAGCCCACGGACAAGGCCTAACTAGTGAATGATTGTGAGTCCCAGTGGTGGGATAAGATTATGGCGTGGTTGTTATATTTCCATAGTGTGTTCATGTTATATAAGAATATGTATAAAAATAATATATATAATAATATAATATCCACTAAAAAGGTTGTTCGAGGAAGAAACAAAGGAACTATGATATTATAAGAGGGGAAGAGGAAAGGGGATGCATAGGTGATTTGACCTTGACACCTTTCCTTTAAATGTGATACCTTGTTTTTGTCCATGTAGTTTCAATTCCCCATTGACTTGGATGGTCCTTTTTATATTTCTTCGTGCTTCCTGGGAAATGCATACTCCCCATGTAAGAAAAGTATGTCTTGTGAAAAATTTTGGAAAAAATATTTGTTCACCATATGGATCACTATTCCATTTGTAATTAGCATTTTCCTCTTCTTGTTTATGAAGGAACCAATGTGAAAACATGGTTGTGATGCTTGTAAATGGAAAGAAAACCCCATGGAATTGTGGTTAGTAATATCTTATGGAAGTTGAGGACTTTCTTCTAAGAATATGAGAGGAAATGGGGTGCTTTTGAGGAAAAATTGTTGCTGGAATGTCCACAACAACTAAAGAAAACACCATAAACCAACATTCGTGTATTGTTACTCATGGACTATTTTGAAGCCAAGTGTTTCTCCTTTATTTTATTCCTAGAAAACAATCAACACTCACTATTTATGCATGCACTCAAGAGTGCTAGAATGGGATAAGATCCTTGGGGAAACATTGAGTAGAGAAATGGAAGATTGTTCTTTTGTTGTGTAGGGTAGTGGCTCGCTCCCTCGGACAAATCCCTGTAGACCCGCTCCAAATTGACTCCTGGTGGAGTGTGTGGCTCTCTATCTCAACCTGGGTCACCATGTAGTGAAACACACTACTAACCAAGTGAACTCCCTGATCCCATGGCAGACTCAGAAGTTTATCACTTCCAATCTCCTCTAACTGCTCATGTGTCAGACTGATCACTGTCAGAAGCCCTCTGTTCTCATTTTCTATCATCTGGCCTATGGTACTCACCATCAGGCATCAAGTCTCAGTTGTCTTCCTATGACAATCCACCTCTATCTTGCTGGATGTTATAAAAGTACTCCTGTCAGGTGTTCTCGGCCCACGCACTCTCCATGCCCTTTGCCACTATCTATCTCTCCTCATGTTGTTTTCCATGATAAAAGTGTCGAAAGAGGGTAACAGGGGCATCTATAGCTGAATGTAGGAATAAAAAATACCACCTACCTCATTCAATCCCAAGGATTCAACCAAAAGCACGTCTACATGTACCCCTGATAATTGCTCACCCGTAGCCATCACTAAACCCCAATCATCAGGTACAACCAAAAGTAACTCCTCTAACTACTGGTCAACCAACCTCCATCTCTCATCTCTCATGTAAATATTGATATGGTGAAGATGATCTCTCATATCCATGTGTTGTTGCAAAGGAGTGGCATCTGCATGCTCACCTAAGTGCGTCTCCTCCCTGCAAGGAAATACACCCCTCTGAATCCCACCATACATCTCGGCATGTCTTTGTGAGATATCACTCATCACTGTATGCTCTGTAATACTCATCTTGTCTCCCATAGACTCATGCTGCATCATAGATCCTGGGCGTACTACTAGATCAACCTCTCCATGGAGGTCAACCTCTCTCGAAACACTAATGGAAGTGTCCTCCATCAACTAGTACTCCTCTGCTAGATTACCAACATATCCTAACAATGTGACTGAATGATATCTCTGAGTGTCGACTAAGACAGATGAAGTGGATCTCTGAAAAATCTCCTCAAGAGGCTCGTCTGACCTAGACTCTGATTCTTGAAGGGTTTTCTATGTGCCTCTCAAGAATCCTTGAGTGCTCTCCAACTCCTGATTAAGTCTGTCTACCTCCAACTCCTTCTCCCTCAGAGCCTCATGATACATCTTACCAATCCTCAATAGGTAGTCCCTGTCAGTCAACAACTGCTGGTAGTCGGTCCTCATCATAGATACTCTCTCCCTGAGAGTATGAAAATCATCCATGGAAAATCCCCCATCTGAATTGCCATGTGCCACTGATGCTCTCCAATAGTAATCTTCCACCAATGTATGGGTGTCATCAATGTGCCTAGTGGCTGCCCTGATCATATCCTCACTGAATCTCAGTTGTCTTGCTAAGTGGTGTGACTCTTGGTCAAAATCATGCTGAGGTGCTACCTCATATCCCTCATTGCTAGTGTCAACTATGGAATCCCCAAAAACACTCTTTGCATAAGATAACGTCATGGACTTCCCACTGTCTACTGTGTTGTTGGGTCCTCCTGTATGCCATTTCATCCCATCACTAGATGATATCTCCATCTGAATTATGTCGTATCCTCCTATGCACTCACCCCACTACTATCATCTGCACCTGGATCCCATATAGATGTGTCTAGACACATGCTATGGTCATCCTGACTAACAGGGAGTGTATCCTCATCACTACATGCCGATCCTGGAAGTAATTGCTCCATAAACCTATCAGTCTCCACATTCTTCTCAACTAATGGAGTCTCCAAAAGATGTGACTCAATCTCTTCATGTTGATTTGTATGTGTAAGGTCAATTGTATGTATGTCCTGTACCTCCTCTTGGATCAATGGATCTACATGTCCATGGTGTGCATCCTACACATACGACTCCTCTATGCTACTGCTATCCTCATATGTCGTGGCTATCATGGGAATCTGGAAAGATGACAGATGTGTCACGGCCACCATAGGAAGTTGGCCATCTGTAGGTGCTAACACATGTGAATACTCACTAGTTTCACCATTATGCTGAGGTGTAAGGTCATCAATGGTATGTGATATGTATGTTGAGACACTGGTGCTATCGTCCTATCCATTCCACTGCTCCTCCAATGTGCAAGGGTCACTATCCTCCTCAAGCGTGCAAGCATCACTAGCCTTTGTGAAAGAGTCACTATCACTAGCCTCTGTGGTAGAGTCACTATCACTTACCTCTGTGCAAGAGTCATTGTCATCATCAGACTGCTCTGAATCAACATATATCGCTCCATCCTCACACACCTCATCATCACTATCATGGCGTACCTCAATAATATGCCTCTGATCCTTACCCCTGCACCTATGATTAGGTTCCCAAGGAGCCTTGCAACTATAGAAAAGTTGCGTGCTCCTAATGGGTGTGGGGTTCCTCTGTTCTTCCAACCATGTAGTTGTTTCTTCTCTCTTTTCCCCTGCTACGATGATCTCGTGTAAAGTATCCTCTTTGCTCCAATGGGGATTTATATAGGCTGCATAATGTTGGAAGGTTATTAGGGCCTTAGTTTCCTTTCTAAGGGAGGAATATTTTATCTCCAAGCATGTTATCTCAAAGGATATCTCAGCCATTTCTTTCCAACTATCCATTTATCCCTATGAGAGACCCCTCAGGTTGGCAAGATTTTAAGCTCTGATACCATTGTAATGTTCCCAAGCTATTATGCCAGGAACATCATGGTTTTGGGTGTCTTTTAAAACTTTTATTGGATGTGATATTTCGTCAAACACTTTACTGATCTACTTGTTTACATGTGTTTACTTGCAGGTTGGCCTCTTGATTTCAGCCTTAGGGTTTTAGTTGATTATTTAGATGTATGTTGCAACAATAAACAAGACGATACAATCATGGAACATACCTCAACCATATGAAATATGATAGACAAGTCAAAACATCTCAAATCTGCTTTTATTCATGAAATAGAAGAACCTGCTACAATGAAGATGTTGATCTAGAATGCTCAACAGATGGCTAAGAAGATAGACAATAGAAGATAGGATCTTCTACAAAATGCTCCAATCAAAGATGCCACAAGCCTCCAAAGGCCAAATATCCAATGAATATCAAGACACGAATAGATCTGGTCGTATGAAGTGCCAAAGCCCTAACTGAATGATGCCACATCATACTGGTAAGCTGAAGCTCCTCAACAATTCGGCCCTGCTTCCAAAGGTGTCCAATCACCTCAAGAAATATGCCAAATAGTAGATCGGGTGATGGCAAGAACAACCCAGGTGCCCAAATCTCCAAGATCCCTCTCGAACCCTATGGATATGAGCCTTCTCCAATGTATGTTGTGCCCCCCCTAGATGCTTGAAACCCTAATAATCCAGCCTCTCTCCTAGAGACCTCCAACAACTCCACCAATCCACTAGAATGATATATTGGGGCACGACAATGAAAACCCAAGTGCTCCACTAGGAAAAATACCTGCTAGATCCTTAGATCTAGCTATCCTCCAAGATGTGTTGTGCCCTCTTCTTGGGAAATCATCCCTCCCAATCTCAATACAACTAAATCCACCACCAAAACACCTATGGAGTCCACCAAGAATAATTCTATGACACCTGCAAAGGAAACCCAATACCTGGTGTTAGCGACTAATCTTGTCATGTGTTGGTGAATTTTGGTTTTGGCCTAGGTCTTCAATTTTTTCCAGTCTTTTCCCATTTTTATAGACCCAATTATAGTTGTCTCCTCCTGGCATATACTTTTCTTTGTTTTCCTTCATCCTTTTGATCAACCGATTTTCCTTGTCGAAATTTTCTTGTGAGATATCGACCCTAAGATTTTTTGTTTTCCCTAAGGTTGATTATTTATATTTTCACCTCTGTCACTAAGCCATCGTGTTTCCCAAGTCCCATCCATGCCATCCAAGTATCCATTGTTGCAGGTTGCAGCACTGAAAGAAGTCTAGTATGGAAGCGAAAGCAAGCAAGCGTGGGAATTGAGAGTTCAAATGTTGAGAGATTATGCAGCAAGGAGCGTGAAATCTCAATTTGCGAGGGGAAGATCTAGGTCGTTAGATTGTTAGGAGTAGAGGGTCATTGATATGACATCATCAATTTTGGAGGATCAAGAATTGGAAGTTCAATGTTCTTTTCAACAAGTGAAACCATAGCCCGAAACCCTGAAATGCAAAGCCTCGATTTCGCGATTTCGCGAATCGGAGGTTTCACAGGAGCAACGTATTTTCCTCTCGAAACAGGAAGTTGCAAAAAATACCGGGAATTGGGCCCATGGTCCTAGCATCTGGTCACAAAGGAAGTAGGTATGGGAAAGGGGGATAACACTCATTGCATAGTCGACATTTTGTATTGTCAGGGGAGCGATCGTTGCCATCTATTTTGAAGTGAGTCTGACCACTGATCTCAACAGTCGTTTCGTGATTATGGGCATCACGATATTGAGGCCAAGATGGATTAAAAATTCTTAAAATGTGAAGCCCAGAAATATCATGTGAGATAAGCATGAGTTCATGGCCCACGGTCACATGGGGCGGTTGAAAAGAGTAGTGCCAAAGGGGTCAAGAGTGTTGTATTGGCTTCCGAAGGTGGTAGCTTGGTTTCAAGGTGACAAGTTTAACTCAACAAGTTAGGGGGGGAACCTAAGAGAATTCATGGATGTATGGGATCGTCTCAATCCCAAGGAGGGAAGTTAATGAAGTTGAATAAGGTGGTTGAAACCTCGTTTCAACCATAAATAGGAAGCATGAAAACACCGGTTGTGGAGGTAGGCTGTTAGCCCAGGGTCGCCCTGTCATGAAATTTTCCTGCAAATCCCATACTGTCTTGGATTTGCGTCTGACAAAGGAAAGACTGTGCAATCTGACAGAAGGAGAAGAAACACAAAGCTTTGAATGCAGAGGTCCAATTGCATTCATGGACATCATTAGCAGTTTTGAGTATATATACTCAGTTTTTATATTTTGTAAAGGTCGATGGTAGACCAAAGGCTCCCGAATTGTAAATTTTTGATGAACTCTCTAGTTACCTGGTTATGTATATGCAATTGAGACTTCTTGTTTAATGAAAGTCAGTCTCTTTTCATCTCTTTGTAATGACTATGTTAGAACACTTGGGCATGGAAGATACAATCTAAGATAATTATGTTTATGTGATGAATGTTTGATCACAGTGACATCACTGCCAGTTTTAACCAGTTCTCTCTGTTGTTTTTATTCCAAAGCTCAATGACCTGGGCATGAGAGATCCATTCAGGAAGTTATTATTGAATTATGATGTATGTTTGATTCTAGTTCATAATAATTTCATTTAGTTCCTTGTAGCTCTAAACCAAGGAGATCTTGTGTTCTGAGTTTTTCTCTCTTCTGGCTATTGGAAGACCAGACGTCCATAGAAGACCACTTCATTCTCCTAAGTTCTTCCTCCTACTCACCAATATACAACAAATTACTGACTGAATTTAGATCAAGACCTACCTTGCCTATGCATGCCAACCCAGTCTTTTGAGTCAAAGAAATAATATTTTGAGTTTGCATCCATTAGACCAACCCTTAAATCTATTATTTGTGGCATAAAACCGATGGGTATTAGGCTTACCTCTACAAAAATCCAGAGGTGACATATGGTGATAACATTTCTGGCACCGTTGCCAGGGACGAAGTTGAATATTTTCCCTGGGATTGAACGAAAAAGCCTATTGGTTTTGAAGGTGCATCAGAACCCAATACATCAAGATTGCAGTTGTGCACCTGGTGACTTCATTGTGGTGACTCCATTGATATGGATCTACTGGTGACTCCACTTTTTCAGTTGTGGCTTCCAGAGGCAAGCACATGAGGTCTACTCTGCAGCTGCCTCTAGAAACACATGAAGCTGACCCAGAGAAAATTATCAGAAAGGGAAAGGCCCTTCGAGAAGGAGATTCCATAGATGAACCAGGTATTTTTGATGATTTTCATGATCCTTCTTTAGAAGCCCCAATTTCTACTCCTTGTTCCCCTATTATACCTTCTGTTGGAGTTTCCATAACTTTAAATTTTGGGAGTGTTCCTACTGAGTTTTCCCCTCATGGTCTGGCATTAGAGGGAGAAATACTCCTCACTCCTTTCTACCCTAAAGTTCTACTGTGGTCTAGACCCAGGACCTCAGAATATTTTCCAACCCTGGGCTTTACCACCCCTCCTCCTGTTATTGTTGCTACTATAAAAAGGGAAACTGTTGTTCCCTCAAATCCCGTGGCCTTTCCTCCAAATCCTCTATTGTTTCCCTTTCCTCCCGAAATCTCAGTTCCATTATCTCTTGTTCGAACCCCATCTCTGCCTAACTCTCCTCCACCTATCATCCTTATGGCCAGTGCTAATCCTCCTAGAAATAGAATGGACACTATAGTAGCTGTCAGATACGCCTCTCTTGTCTTACCTCAACCCCTTAATGCCCTACCAGCTGGTGGCTACCTTAAGAAGTTGCCTAAGTTCATTGGGGAGGGAGATGTTACTATAGAGGAGCACCTTGCAGCCTTCTATAGTTATGTTGATAACTATATCATAGTAGATGAAGATGTATGGATGAGGATTTTTGTCCACAATCTTGATGGAGAAGCTAGAAAATGGTTTAGAGCCCTCACTCCTGGATCCATTGATGGGATTGAAGATTTAGATGATATCTTATTGAGACAATGGGGGGATAAAAAGGACTTCATGTACTATATCACCAAGTTTGGGTCCCTAAAGAGGAAGGAGGGAGAGTCTATCTCTGACTTCTCCAAAAGATTCAACAAAATGTACAATAGGATCTCTGCTGAGATAAATCCTACAGACGCCTCTGCCAAAATAACATATGCGAGTGCATTTGACCCTAACTTCTGCCTCCTGCTAAGAGAGAGAAGAGATATTTCCTTGGCTCACATGAAAGATGCAGTTGACCGGCTTAGGAATAAGACTGATAGAGACAGAGGAAGGGGAAGAGTTGAAGCCTCAACCTCCAGTTCCTCTGCCCCCCTACCTGAAAAAATGGATGAAGTAACCAAGTTACTAAAATCACTTTCAGCCATAATGGAAAGGTTGGAATTAAAAGGGAAGAATACATACAAAAATACTCAAAATATCGATAACAGAGGTAACTTTTGGAGGCCAAATAACAATTCTCCTCAGATCATGCCAAGGGAACAAAGAGATAGAGATAGAAATGGTCAAAAAATTCAAACCCCTCTCCAAAACAACCTTGTTACTGAAGAGGAGAGGGAGGAAGAAGAGCTTGAGCTTGATCCTAAAATCCATTGTGTTGGAGACACCTACATGCTTCCTCATTTAACTCAATCTGCATACGAGGAATCCCTCATGAACAATCAAATAAATGAGATGAGCAAAGGAGAAAAGGCCAATAATAGCCCAAGTAAATACAACCTAAGATCTAAGAAGAAGAAGGGAAGTTTGACGTCCGTAATCCATCTCCCAGAGTAGAGAATCCTGCTAAAGATGCAACGGAAAGCGGCAAAGAAAAGAAAGTTCAGAATCCCCCACCCATAGCCAAATATCCTATCTAAGAGGTGAGAAAAATTCTAAAGTCCCCTTCCCTTTTTAACTTTGAGAATGAAATTCAGAAGATCAGAATCCCTATTCCCCTTTCAGAGCTAGTCAAGCACGAAGACTTCAAATATTCCCTCTCTAAACTATTGCAGTCCGAGCCATCCCATCATTCCACAGACTTAGTAAATATCCAAGATGAAAATCTGGCAATCATACTAGGTCTTATGGTAGAAGATAGAGATGATTCATCCCCTCCCTTCTACACATTGTTGAACATACATGACAAGGTGCTGCATAATTGTCTGATGGATTAGGGGCATCTCATAACCTCATGCCCAAAAATGTCATGGAAGAACTCGGATTAGAAATCACAAAATCTTATCATGATTTATATTCTTTTGATTCGAGGAGAGTGCATTGTCTTGGGGTCATCAAGGATATAGTGGTGACATTTTTCTAGCTACCCATGAAAAGTGGGATCATGGATATCTTGGTGGCTGACGTTCCTCTAGAGTTCGGCATGTTGTTGTCAAGATCTTGGATAAAAAGACTTGGGGGAACATTTCATATGGACCTCACATATGTTACCATTCCTATGTTCGGAGGGGAGCATAGGAGACTGTATAGAGAAGCTCAGTTGGCTTGCATTATCAGTGACAAAGAAGGCCCTAACAATCATCCTATCTTTTCCCTCGATACCGATTTGGGATCCAGCTTATTACAGCTCACCAATGCTCCTGAACCTTCTCTTGAAATCAGAAAGCCCATTACTCTGTGTAAAGACCCCCTCTGAGTACCTCTGTGTGGAAAATGTTCTTCGATGGAGCCTCTTCTAGAGAGGGTGTTGGTGTTGGAATAGTCTTTGTGTCACCTTGTCAAGAGACCATGCCTCTTTCATACAAATTCGAATTTAAAGTTACCAATAATGTGGCAAAATATGAGGCTCTTGTTTTAGGTTCACGGGCTGCGAATGACATGGAAATTGAAGAGATAACAGTGTTTGGGTATCCTGAGTTGATTGTCCAACAGATCATAAATTCCTATCAGGCCAAGAATCCTCGGATCATATCTTATAGGAATGAAGTGTGGGATCTGATCGACATCGTTTTCTTGGATTTCAACATTTCATTTGTTCTCAAAGAAGAAAATGCCATGGCCGATTCTATTGCTATCTCGGCAAGCCAGTTCAGGATCCCACTGCCACCTAAGGTCAAGCATGATGTTGAAGTAGAATACAAGCCCTCTGTACCTGATAATATCAAGAATTGGAAAGTGTTCGAGGACGATGTTGAAATCAGAAGATTTATTGAATCGGTTGACAAGTTCTCTGCACTACACATTGATCAGGATCATGATTCCGAGGGTGACCCTCCCCCTCAAGTATTTTTGAACAAAATTGTTAATCATCATATCATTCAACTGCCTAGCAATCACATTCCAAAGGGACTGGTTCCTCTGAAAAGGTTTTTTGATGGGATTGATGTGGCGGTGAAGGGTGAGGTTTCAAATGAGGATGATGATGTGGCTGAGTGCAATATTGGCACAGAGGGGAATCTAAAGTTTGTCAAGATGTCAACCATCCTGTCAAAGGAGCAGAGGGCCGAGCATACTGAGTTATTAAAAGAATTCATTGATGTGTTTTCCTAAACCTATGAAGACCTCAGAACTTACGACACATGCATCATCGAGCATAAGATTCCACTGAAGGAGGAGGCCAAACCATTTAGGCAGAAATTGAGACAAATTAATCCTATGTTGTTGCCTATTATGGAGAAGGAGGTAAGGAAGTTGTTGGATGCCCATATCATCGTGCCTTTCAGATATTCAGAGTGAGTGGCCAACCTGGTCTCGGTGAGAAAAAAGAGTGGGGAAATCAGACTTTGTGTCAATTTCAAGAACCTCAACAAGAGCTCAAAGAAAGACAATTACCCCTTGCCGAAAGTGGAACACATATTACAAAGGGTAACTGGTGCATCAAGGATATCCATGATTGACATATTTTCGGGATACAATTAGATCTTGGTCCTGCCTGAGGATAGAGAAAAAAAAGCCTTCACCACTCCTTGGGATACATTCATGTATGCCAAAATGCCCTTTGGATTTATGAGTGCAGGGGAGACCTTTCAGAGAGCCGTGGATATCGCTTTCATTGGAGAAAAGGACAATTTTTTGGTCATCTATCTAGATGACATTACAATATTCTCCAGATCAGATGGAGAGCACTCTGAGCATTTAAAAAGGGTTTTCCTAAAATGCAGGAAATTTGGTCTCTCCTTAAATCCCAAGAAGTCTTTATTTTCCATAAAGGAGGGAAAATTATCGGGGATATAGTATCTGCTGAGGGAGTAAGAATTGATCCCGATAGGGTGGAAGTGATCCAAACCTTGTCACTCCCGAGATCCAAGAAAGAGATCCAGTATTTCTTGGGGAAAGTTAATTTTCTGAGAAGGTTTGTTTCCAAATTTCTCGAATTAATGAAGCATATCATAGCCATGCTCAGGAAGGGGAATGAAGTGAAATGGACCACTGATCTCAGAGAATCCTTCAACCGAATTAAGAAGGCATTGACTATGGTACCCATGCTGATCAGTCCTGATTATTCCAAGGATTTCCTGATCTTTTCCTTTGCTTCGTGTGATACAGTAGCAATCATTTTGTTGTAGAAGAATGTTGAAGGGTTAGAGCAACCCATTTCCTTTTTAAGTCGAGCATTGAGGGATGCTGAGATCAGATATGACATCATGGAGAAGCAGGCCTATGCCTTGGTGAAAGTTCTCAAAGATTTCAGGGTCTATGTTCTGCATTCGAAAATCATTACATATGTTCCTTCAACCTCTGTGAAGGACATTCTCATTCATCCAGACATAGATGGGGGGAGGATCAAGTGGATCGCCAAAATTCTTGAATTTGATCTGGAAGTAAAACCCACCAAGCTAGTTAAAGGTCAAGGTTTAGCCAAATTGTTGGCTGAATCTAATTGTAAATATTTGGGGGTTAACTTCATCAGTACTTCCTCATAAAACTAGTAGGTTGAAACATTTGATAAAAGTCCTCAGGACAACCCCCCATTGGCATAATGCGCTTGGTATAAAGAAATTATATATTTTATGCAGGAATTAATGCCCCCTGATGGTATGGGAAGGAGTAAGGCAAGAGCTTTAAAGCTTAAAGCAATTATATACTGCCTTATCGATCAGGGCTTGTATTGGAAATACCCTCTGGGTGTGCCTCTAAGATGTTTAGACTCATAAGAGGCCTAGAAAATTATATTGGATTTCCATGACAGCTTATGTGGGGGACATCATTTCTGGAAAACCACAGCCTACAAAGTTCTCAAGGTTGGATACTACTGGCCTACTCTATTCGTTGATGTCTGCGTGAAAGTCAGGGCTTGCATTAAATTCCAAAGATTCTCCAAGAAGCAACAACTAAAGTCCCTATCATTGAAACTTGTGGTTGTTTCAAGGCCCTTTCAACAATGGGGCCTAGACTTCATGGGGGGAATTCATCCTACATCCAATGGTCAGCACAGATGGATATTGATTGCCACATATTACTTTACCAAGTGGATATAAGCTATTCCCACAAGGAGTGTTTCTCACAAGGTAATCATCAGTTTCTTGGAGGATATCATAGCTAGGTTTGGCTATCCGAGCATAATTGTCACAGATAACACTGCATCTTTCAAAGATGAACCATTGATTTGATTCTGTGAGTAGTTTGAAATTGCATTGATCCACTCTACCCCCTATTATCTGCAAGGAAATGGATTAGCAGAGTCCTCTAACAAAAGCCTCATCAAGATCATCAAAATACTATTAGAGGACAACAAGAAAGCATGGGATTCAAAGCTCAAATTTTCTTTGTGGGAAGATAGAGTGGCAACTAAACGGTCCTTGGGCATTTCTTCTTTCCAGCTTGTATATGGGACTGAAGCATTTTTTCCCTCTCATCTTACCTTACCAGTAGAAAATTTCTTCTAAGACTGCCAGGAAGAGCCCGATGATATGATCAGGAGGATTCATCAGCTGGTAGAAGTACAACAGACTAGAGAGTAGGTGATGGACAGAGCATATGATTGTCAACAAAAAATCAAGCAAGTCTTTGACAGGGAGAGCAGAAAGGAGGATTTCCAGCTTGGAGAGATAGTGCTCAAATGGGATGGGCCTAGACAGGACAAGGGCAAGCATGGTAAATTTGAATCCCTTTGGTTTAGACCCTTCAAGATTTCTAAGGCATTTCCCAATAATACTTACAGGTTGTAGAGTTTGGAGGGTGATGAAGTTTTTGTTGGCCCTGTAAATGGTCACTTCCTAAAAAATGTATTTGTTTAAAGCCACAATCGACGTCCCACCATTATAAATACCATATATGTTTTATGTCCATTTTGTTTTGTTTTCAATAAGAGACTCAATAACCCAAAGAAAGGCACTAGAGCTGCGCATTCTTGGCAGCTTGCAGGGAGCATGCCATCCCCTGTGGAGCCAAATGTTAGCAACTAATCTTGTCATGTGTTGGTGAATTGTGGTTTTGGCCCAGGTCTTTGATTTTCGCTTGTCTTTTACCCTTTTTATAGACTCGATTATAGTTGTCTCCTCTCGGCATATAATTTTCTTTGTTTGCCTTCATCCTATTGATCAACCGGTTTTCCTTGTCAAAATTTTCCTGTGAGATATCGACCCTGAGCTTTTATTTTTTCCCTAAGGTCAATTATTTATCTTTTCACCTCTATCACTGAGCCTTCATGTTTCCCAAGTCCTATCCATGCCATCCAAGTCTCCATTGTTGCAGGTCGCAGCACTGAAAGCAGTCTAGTATGGAAGCGAAAGAAAGCGAGCACAGGAATCAAGAGTTCAAATGTTGAGAGATTATGTAACAAGGAGCACATAATATTGATTTGTGAGGGGAAGATATAGGTCATCCGATTTTTAGAAGCAAAGGGCCATTGATATGACATCGGTGATTTCAAAGGATCAGAAATCAGGAGTTCAGGTTTCTTGTCAACAAGTGCATCCATAGCCCGAAACCCCGAAATTTGAAGCCTTGATTTCACAATTTCACGAATCAGAGGTTTCACAGGAGCAATGTCTTTTCCTCCTGAAACGTGAAATCATGAAAACTACCTGGAATTGGGCCCACGGTCCTAGTGTCTGGTCACAAAGGATACAGGTCCGAGAAAGGGGGATAACACTCATCGCATAGCCGACATTTCATATTGTTAGGGGATCGATCGTGGTCGTCTATTTTGAAGCGAGTCTGACCGCCGATCTCAGTGGTCATTTCATGATTACGAGCATCGTGATATTGAGGCCAAGATGGAGTAAAAAGTCCTAAAATGTGAAGCCCTAAAATATCATGCGAGATAAGCATGAGGTCACGGCCCGCGGTCACATGGGTTGGTTGAAAAGTGTAGCACCAAAGGGGTCAAGAGTGTTGTATTGGTTGCAAAAGGAGGCAACATGTTTTCAAGGCGCCAAGTTTAACTCAACAAGTTAGGGGGGGTTCCTAAGAGCATTCATGGATGTATGGTCTTGTCTCGATCCCAAGGAGGGAATTTAATGAAGCTGAAGAAGGTGGTTGAAACCTCGCTTCAACCATAAATAGGAAGCATGAAAGCATCGGTCATGTAGGCAGGCTGTCAGCCTAGGGTCACCATGTCATGAAATTTTCTTGCAAAGCCCATACTGTCTTGGATTTGTGTCTGACAAAGGAAATCATGTGCAGTCTGACAAAAGGAAAAGAAACACGAAGCTTTGAATGTAGGGGTCCAATTGCATCCTTGGATTCCATTAGCAGTTTTGAGTATATATACTTAGTTTTTATATTTTGTAAAGGTCAATGGTAGAGCAAAGGCTCCTGAATTGTAAAGTTTTGATGAACTCTCTGGTTACCTGGTTATGTATATGCAATTGAGACTTCTTGTTTAATGAAAGTCAGTCTCTTTTCATCTCTTTGTAATGACTATGTTAGAACAATCATGCTTGGAAGATCCAGTCGAGGATAGTTATGTTTATGTGATGAATGTTTGATCACAGTGACATCACTGCTAGTTTTAACTAGTTCTCTGTGTTGTTTTTCTTCCAACGTTGAATGACTCGAGCATGAGAGATCCAGTCAGGCATTTATTATTGAAATATGATGTATGTTTGATTCTAGTTCATAATAATTTCATTAAGTTCCTTGTAGTTCTAAGCCAATGAGATCTTGTCTTCTGAGTTTTTCTCTCTTCTGGTTGCTGGAAGACCAGACGTCCATAGTATACCACTTCATTCTCCTAATTTCTTCCTCCTAATCACCACTATATAGAAAATTACTGACTGGGGTTAGATCAATACCTCCCTTTCCTATGCATGCCAACCCAGTCTTTTGAGTCAAATTGATACTATTTTGAGTTTGTGTCCATTAGACCACCCCTTAAATCTATTAATTGTGACATAAAACTGATGGGTATCAGGCTTACCTCTGTAGCAATCCAGAGGTGACATCTGGTGCTAACACCTGGAATTTTCAAAATCACTTCTCCTTAGCTAGGACGAATCCTCCCTCAATGGATGGTGCATCCCTCTTGCTGGAAGCCCTAGCTGGTGCATCCTCTCTCTCTGCCCCTGCAACTGATGTATAATCCTTCTGCAACTAAGTAGATGTGGAACTAGAATGGTGTGGGAGAGTATTACATATCCGAGACCAAGCTTGGGACAAGCTAGGTGGAATATTTCACCACCGAATCGTCCTCTAGGGTTTGTTAAGTCAAAACCCTCAAAACCCCCAATGTTGGGCTCACTAGCTAAAAGCCAGATATCAAAAGATGATCATACATGAATGAATCAATAGAGGCCCTTTCCTTTCCTTTATACTTCCTACTCACCTTCTCCCTCCAAAGTGACTTTAATTTTATTAATATTTAATTAATTAATTAAATCACTTAAATTAATTAATTAACCTTTTTACCTCTGAAAAGCGCCTTATCTCTCCTTGTGGCTTCCCTAGCCACTGAAAGTCACTTCTAGCCATCCCATCCTGTAGTGTTTCTCCTCACGATTTCAATGAGCTATTACACTAATAGGTTCCTCCAAGTAATGTGCCCAAATGACCTCTTTAGTGAATTTAATTGACTTATAGCTAAAAAATACTCAAAATCATGGAAATCATTGGAATCTAACGAAACCAAATCCAACCTGTGCGGAAAGGATCATAATGATTAAATGGGGTGGACGATGCAAGTCGTATCCCAAAATGCCTCTCAATAATCCCTGTATTCGCTATAGCACCCATCTGGCTACTCTGGACATCGTAAACCTCTACAATGGAATGAGGTCCCAAAGTGGGGACATTACAGTGTCATGGATGATTGATGGTTGGATGAGGGCCTAGAATAATTTGGAATAAGAATATTGGCTATGTTATGATATTAATGGGTCGGGCTAATTGAGATTAGAGCTAGGCTATAGGAGCTTCCTTCAACCTAGTTGTATCTTTGTCTAGCTTAGGGGTGGAATCCAATACTAATTCCTACATTTGGGTGGTGAATCATTCCTCGAAAACCAATCTTGTGGACTTCACTTGATTTGTTATAAGTATTCATATCATCTCTTTGTATTGAATGCTTTATTATTTGCTAATGGCTTGAATTGAATGGGTAATGAATCTTTAATGCTTATGCAATGTTAAGTCCATTGTCATTTTATGTTTGCATATGAATGTAAGACTATATTGTTGTTAGTGGTATAAGTTAGCCTCACATATGGTTAATAGAAAAAGAAAATTCCATTATGGATTGCCCCAATGGCTAAGGGAGGCATACATGTTCATCACAAATTCATGACCAAGAGGCCTCAATGCCAAACCCGATCCTATGATAAGTCACTCTCAAAGACTACACTCTTTGAATGCTACTCAGATTCATATCTAATGTGTATGCAACCCTCCACTTTGGTACATTCAAGTAAGTCAGGCACCAAATTCCTACATAGCACTGTAATTTTCCTAAATGATGAAGCATGCTTTTCCTATTTGATATACCCTTTTGTTGATAACATTCCAATTAACAAAAATATAATAGATTCATATCATTGAACAATTAAATAAGAGATGCAATTAGTAATGAATATGGCTTCCCTTATGCATCCATAGAAGCATTCATACAAGAAAACATTTGCACCAAAACATAAATATTCATATTTATGTCTTAGAACTTTGTAAGTGTTTCATCCAAACTGCTAAACTTGACATATAAAATTCAACTTTCTACATAGAGGATAATACCTATTTGTAATTGGTTGAATCCACACCAAATGGTTGTTTAAAAATGATTTACCACCTAATAATAGATATTTATTGTGAATGTCACCCATTAGACAAGGCTATAAACTTAGACATGAGATTTTCTCTCACAAGCATACAATACTTAAATCTCACTACTTTGCATATAAATCATGCCAACCTGTGCACTAGGAAGAAATAACATAACAAGTCAAGCATATGTAGAAAATAATGATATGAAAATCAATGAGGCACTTGAAAGGCTTCATGCTTGTCAAACATTCCCCTACCATCCTTCTCATCGGATAAGAGCCCTTATTATGTGAACCTGCACCGTAATGTCCCTTTCCAAATGATCTCTCTAGGAGATTGATGTAATATCTTAAGTGATTCACGTAGGCTATAGTCAATGGAAAAACGAGATTAATTAATTATTTAATGTCATCGGAGTAGAAAAGTAACTTTTCTAGAAAGTGACATTGAGTACTTAATTAAAAAGGGTGTTTTAAGTGACTTGAGTTTATAAAGTCACTTTACTTTATTAAAAGGGTAAAAAGGGTCTGAAAAGGGTCAATGAAGAAATAAAAGGAGAATGAGGGTACCCTCTCTCATTATGCATTTGTTAATTTCTAAATGAAATTGAGAGAGCTCTTGTGGCTTTGACTCTTGGGACGAAAAACCCTAGAGAAGTTTGGGACTGGGTTTGGTGGTGAAACTATCCACCCTAGCCAATAGTAGAGGAGGGATCATTCAGGTTTCTTCATTGAGCTTCATTGTGGTTGAGTATTTCGTCATTTGGTGGTTGGGTTTTCTATGTAGAGGCTGATTTTGCATCTTAGGGATAAGTTCTTGCTTATTGGTTGAGTTACATTGCATTGAGGGTCGAGTTTCACATTGTTGGGATGATTTATAGGCTAAGGGGGGGATTTCTTCAATGTTGGGCGAGTCTTTGGTTGATTGGAGGTCGAGCTTCACTTTCGTACTGAGTTGCTTGTCTGCTAGGATGTGTTTCCTCTTGGTTGGGTGAAACTTTACCTTGCTATGATGGATACTATTTGCGTAGCCAGAGTTGTTGATGTTTGGGGATAAACTTCTCTTGTACAGGGCATATACACCAAGAAAACGACACTATCCTTCATTAGAGGCTGCAATCCTTCTTGAGAGGGTAGTTCTATACATCTTATAGCAGATTGAGGGGGTCTTCATCGTTCTCTCTAATATCTTCATCAAACCATGGCACATTTTGGCTGATTTGCAGTGTTTGAAAGACATCATTGTTACACATGTTATCACCATCCAAGAAGATATCTTCAGGTCAAAATAATTTGTAAATATCAATTATGTTGTTATTTCTTTAGACTATTATTACAACTGGTTGAGAATGCTTTATCCATTTACTATTACATAAAACCTTTTCATCCTTAATGAATGTAAGTAGCTTATGTTGTGTGGGAAAATAAAATACATATACATGTTTATTGGTACCAAAACTCTTCATTAATTGTTGGAACAAACAAGGCACCAAACACAACACTCTAAATAACAACAAACAAACAAAAAGTTACTACATTGGAAATACACCTACAACCTAAATGTTTAACAAAAGTCAACACCCAAAAATACACAATAATTACTACAACGACAAGGAAAATTAGTGACCAAAGTAAGAAATTTACACCAATAGTATAGGAGAGTTATTACATGCACCTTGAATAAAACAATGTAAACACCTCTCATCTTACTTATTGTCTTCACTGCCATCCTTTATGGATAAAAAAGAACATGATAAACAATAAATGATCTGTTAAAACAACCCACTCAACTAGGGAACCTTTTCCTCGACCCTATGAAATTATTCTTCCATAAGAATCTTTCCCTTTAGGCTCTCCTTTGAAGCTCCGTATGCATAGGAATTAACAAAAATACCTCAATATGAAGGGGATGTTAACATAATAGAATGGGATGCACATAATGTGGTAAGGGAGAACAATAATGTGGATGAGTACCTTTTGCTAATGGAAAAATTTGGCTTTTATTCAATCTTGGATGTCCTAAGGGATGAGTTCTATATTCTCAAATATATGTTATAAAGCTACCCATAAGTCCTAAGGGATGAGTTCTATGAGTGCCATGTGCCCTTATCATTCTCTATCCTCTTTATTAGGTGTCAATTCATGTGCCCTTATCATTCTCTACTCTCTCTATTAGATATCAATTCATTGTAGATTTTTGTGTTCCCCTGGTCAATTCATACTTTATTTTATATTATTTATATGAGAGAACTTAATCATAAAACACATACCCTTGTTGTTATTATTTATAGTAGGATTTCAGTTTTGAGCTACTGCTAATAATTTACATGAGCACATATTTCTATATATACATAATATTTACACCTAAGGTACCAATGACATAACTAAAGTGAAATCTTGAAAATCTCCAACTAGTTCACTTTACTAGAAAGTTGTACAAATACAATACTAGTTTGTATTTGTTAGTTATAGAATGGTTGTCTGGGATCTTATTACCCCAATTAAATTGCTTTACCATTTTTTAAATCCCATGATAAAAGTAGTCTTAGATAAAACATTGTCTTTATTTTTATTTTTATTATTGTATAACCTTTTTTAACCACATCACATTAAGAAAGGTAACACTTTATCACACAATCATTTAATTAAACCTAATTAACTATACATATATATAAGTCGATCTTTAGCAAATTACTAAGCACTGTGTAAAGCATATAGAGAACAGATTGATTGTTAGTTATTGAAACTACATTTTTCTTCAAAACTATTTTTGATTTATTAATTATACTTGAATACACTTTTAAATGAGAATGATATATTCATATTGTTATTTTGTAAGAATGAAAACTATTCAAATATCTCTTAATAAATTATTATTATTCAATATTAATTAAATATAAAATTTAAAATTAATTAAATACATACTATAATTTTTATTTATTTTTAATGATTTTTTAATTTATATTAATTTAAACAAAATTACTTAACTTTTAAATATATATAATTAAAAAATAAATCCTCATTGTTAAGGAATTGAACCTCAATGTCAATAGATTTTAAGTATATATAATTAAGAAATTGACCTTCATTGTTACTAAGGTAGCTAAGGAATTGACACTCAATGTGAATAGGATTTCTATCCCATTGTGAACTCTTAGGCTCTCATTATATCAACGACCTTTTAGGTTATGAATGGACAAAACTTCCCATCACGTTGACACTAACTCTTTCCCTATATGAATTTAAAGTATACTTTCCATGCATGATGGTCCACCCCTTTCCACCTTGTAATTTAAACATTAACATCACCCTATTAATATTACYTTTATATATACAATAGAATGTCTAAATCATAACCCAAATTTAAGATTAGACATTTTGGCCAAAGCACCACATCCAACCACCAAAAAAGTTACCTTTATATATACAATTCAATGTTTAAATCATAAACCAAAGACCTCTTTATATATACAATAGAATGTCTAAATCATAACCCAAATTTAAGATTAGACATTTTGGCCAAAGCACCACATCCAACCACCAAAAAAGTTACCTTTATATATACAATTCAATGTTTAAATCATAAACCAAAGACCTTTTGGGCAAAGCACCACATTCAACCACCAAAAAAGTAAAAGTAAGATATTTTTCTTTTTGTCAATAAAAGAGGGAAAATATATTATTTGAAAAATAAAAAATATATATATTGATCTTTGCTTGCAACCTATTTCACCACATCAAGGAAACCAAAATCGGTGGCTTGCAGAAACATTTAAAAATCATAACGATTTTTCCAGAGTTCAACTTGTCATTTGTCATATTTCTTACAAAAGACATGTCTGCTGCCATGCACCAGATAACATGGCCACCATGGTTGTAGCTATAGCTCATAAAACTTAACAAAACTAAAAAAATCCAAATCCTAAAATGTAAGCTGAGAGAGAAGATAGAAATTTGGAAAACCCGGGTGTCCATCGGTGCCATAGGTAAATACAAACTTGTGTCCGCAGGTTGGACAATGCATTTTCTCTGGAACCTCTGACAAGGCATCGAAAGGAGGTCCATGCATTAGCTAAGAGTGCATTGATTCTAAGTTTGATCCTCTAAACTTCGCCGCATATCAAATATTAGATGCAGGTAGTCGCCCGAGAAGTGATGGGGATTGGGCATAGGATGCTCAAGTTTCCCATCCGCTTTCGCGGGAGGAGTTGTATCCATGTCGAAATCCGCCAATGGTGTGTCTTCCTTGTCTAGCTTCAGACTAGAGTTCTTGGAAATCCATTATGCCAGCCAGCTGGGGGGAATTTATTCCTCCACCAAGCAACTTCCTTGCTCCATAGGTAGGCCTTAGGGTTTGGTGATGAATCTAGGCTCATGTGGGGCTTCCAGGGGTTGTTGCACAAGAGGAGGAATTTCTTGTTCCACTAGGAAGCTTCCCGTTGTTGATACTGAGAAGGGGGTGAATCAATATCAAGTACAATTTAAAAAAAAAATCAACTTATACTTCAACCAAATTATATATTCAATTATATCCAATGAGCAACGAACAATAGTATAAGAGTTACACCAATACACCATGCACAATATATGAGAAATAATCAATAGTTATTGTTCAAGGGAAGTAATGACTTCCAAGGGAAGCTACAACTTCCAAATATAAAGGGAGGGATAAACCTCCAAAATGAAGATACAATCCTCCAATATGGAATCCCAAGCCCACTTAAAAGGGGTTATGGCTAGTTGAGCTATGGAGAGCCCGGTTGTAGCTTTTTTGAACATAGGGGAGGCTCTCATCCCATGTGCATGGATGCTTTGAATTGTACATGCACAGAATGTGTACGATCATTCGGTTGATGACCTCTGTCTGACCATCAGTTTGCGGATGGAAAGTTGTGGACTTGGTGAGTTTGGTGTCCAACATCGACCAGAGGTTGGACCAAAATGTACTGAGAAACTTATTGTCCCAATCTGAGATGATAGACTGTGGGATCCCAAAGTGTACCCATACTCGTTCAAAGAAGAGTTTAGCAATGGCTTCTGCTGTGATATTCTTCTTGCAGGCCAGCATAATGGACATCTTCGAGAATCGGTTGACGACCACAAAAACACAATCATTGCCATGCTTAGTAGAAGGAAGGCCCGACATGTAATCCATAGAGATGGATTCCCAAGGTCGACTGGGGGTAGGAAGCGTAGTATAGAGGCCTTGCTTCTTGATGGTCAGTTTGGCAATGGTGCAAGCAGTGCAGGACTTGATGTACTTCCCGACATCTTGTCGAAGGTTCGGCCAATAGAAATACTTTTGCAGTACTACCACG
>ML783379.1:232359-261436 GCA_009831015.1 Picea engelmannii | reverse complement strand
AGAGATTATTCAACCCAAACACATGTCACTCTTCCCTCAAGTTGCACATGTTTATTTATTTTTAATTAAATATATTTTTTGAAATTTTCCTCACCTCCACAATTAGTTCCTAGATTTTCTCCTAGTTGTCCCTTAATTCCCCAATTTATCCTTTATTGTGTCTCATAACTAATTTATTGTTGTAGTTTGATTAGAAATCTTCTCTTAGTAAGGATTTAGAGTTTAGTTTTACTTATGACTCTAACTCTATGTTGACAACACATATTCCTTCATGAAATAATTTCTTTTAATTTAAAATTTTCTTTTATTAATTTCATGCAAACACTGTGCATATGTCTAAAATTGTATTCTCTCTCTACTATTTTTTATTTAGTCTAATTTCCCTTAAACCCATTATTATAAATTTATTTAGGCATAAACATTTAGACTTAGAATTTATCATGTTCCTGTTCATAAATTTATATAAAGTTTATATTCTCTTTTCTAACAATTTATAAGTATTCATTTCATCCTCTAAGGTCTTCTAAATTTTTATTAATTTCTCTAGATGTTCAAGTTTCATTTTCTTTATTTTCATTTTATATTTATTATATGACATTCCCTTCAAGACGCACCGACGTGATCCAAGGGTGTCACTCGCCATTCTCTCTGATGCTCATTTTTTACTTAGTTTGGAAGTTTTCTAACGCTTGTAGTGAATACTCCACTTGTCGACCTTATGCGGGAATAAGGGCTTACTGAGGAATAAGGAATATGCCTTATTGTGTGCTCCTCAGAAATCTTCATGACCGACTATCTTAGTCTTCTCTCACGATATCGTGAACTTCTAAAGAACAAGGTAGTCGTTAACCTTCAGTTTAGGTCATGTCGAGAGTGTTATTAGGATATGACAAGGACACTGCGACACCTCTCCCTAACCTATTTGATATTTTTGTATGACCCATTTACTCCATATGTGAGTCAGATTAGCAAGCATCACCATGCCTGCATCCACTGACAAAATAATATTAATAACTCTTATACATGAAATCCATAACTGAAATAATCATCGTAATACATGCGTAATAAAATCAAGTACTCATAATCAAAATCAAAAGTCCACCCCCTGAATCAATCTAGAGTCCAAGGTATTCCATAGATGTCGTCAACATCCTCATCGTGTTATGTTTCCTGGACACTCAGGAACCATCATCATAATACTTGTCAATGTTATGTATCAATATAAATAACATATCAAAAGTTCAATATTCAATTATAGCATAAACTTTAACTCATAAACCAAATCTGTTATTCATATAGTACCATGTTTAGTCGGATCACTTGCATGCAAGTGTCCTCAAAGAATAAATCAGTGATATGAATATGTGTTCAGTGGAATTTGGATGTTACAATATTGAAAAATGTAAACATAGATAGTAGGTATGTCTTTAATGCAAGGAAAGATCTTATAGCTTCATTCAGGCCCGATGACTTAGCTAATTGTTACCATATTTAGGCTGGAAAAAAAAAGCTAGATGGTCACCTACTTAGCGAATTAGAGCTCACATCGAAGGATGTATTCCCTACTTGGTATAAAGCAGACAAGCAATTCAAATATCGACCCAAAAGCTGATAACCCACAACAAATTTACAAAGACCCTACCACTATATGGTCTCCATGTTGTGCAGGTTGTACGGGGAACCAGATGCAACCCACTTTCCCTTCTCATACATGCCCTTGATATATTTTTGTGCAGATGTAGAAGCCTCATTCAATTGTGTAGACAAATTGTCTGAGAATCTCAAAGATTCTATCTCAACAGATACACAAGCACAACCAGGGAGCTTCCCCAGTTTCCACATGTCTTCATATCTTCTATACATAATGTGCATTTCTCACAAATACCAAAACATGGGATGGATTTGGGTTTCCGCTGATGCCTCTATCCATATCTACTTCAAGGTGCTTTGGGATCACAAATATCAAACATATTATCAAAGGATATGTGAACTCTTCCTCGCCCCACTGTACGAGCTTATGTTTTTCACCTCCCCACCATGTATGACTAACAAGGCCATAACAGTTATAAGGACGATTGGGGATTGGTATTTAATGAAAAATGGTACATATATAAGGATATACGGTGCAATGAAAAAACCTCATCTACTTCCTAGGTTCATCCCCGACAAGCTTGTGCTCTAGGAAGTAGCATATCAAACCATCATACATGGGGTCGAAGGAATGTTATCTAGATCGAAGAAAGCCATTTGGCCTCCATTGCCTCTTTACATTGGTAACTAATTCTTTGAAAACACCAAACAAGCCCAAGTAGATGTAGACATATTTCTCTCCTACCATTTTGGAGAGGAAAGATTCAGGAGACACGACCATAATGAAAGACAATTTTCATAGTATGAGACTCCCTTATGAGTACACCATCGAGTTCTGGGAAGAAGAAGGAGTACATCAAAATTGTAGGACTTATGACAGGGTTATTTTCAACAGATGGGATCAACCAAAAGGTAGGATCACAGACAAAGAATATGCAATAGAGGAAACCAAAAAAGATTCACAAAGAGATGAAGCTGAGAAGTATTCCCCTATCTCCTTCTCGACTCATTCAAGTTCCACAAAAGAGGATGAAGAATCACCAAATGATAAAAAGAGAAGGGACAAAGAGAAGGTGTTGAAGAGGAGAAATGATGCTAAAAAGAAAAAAAAGTTAGAAGATGACAAAGCTAAATCCATGGAAAAAAATGAAGAAAAAGAAAAAGCAGAGGTTGAAGTTAAAGTTGTTGCCGAAAAGGAAAAAGAGTTAGCTGAAGTGACAAGAGTAGCATCAGAATTAGCAAAAAGGGAAGCAATAGATAAATTTACTGAAGAAGAAAGGTAGAAAAATAATTCAGATGATAGAGAGGGTGACACACACCTGAAGGAATTAGATGTCTTTGGAACATCCACCATAGGTGCAGGAGTAGAAACAATGAGTAGTGGTTTAGGTATTGGGCCTTGGGAACCTTTTTGGTTAGCCAAAATATTGCATCTACGCAAATTCACATATGATAGAAAAACCAACTGAATCGTACAAGAAAGAGTTAAAATTTTTTCAGCAACAGAAGGAGCTCCTTTGTTAGTAGTGACCCAGGTTTCTATCACAGGAGATGTCAAGGAAGACCCTGTGGAAAAAACTAGGGAAGGATTTGCATTCATGGGTGCAACTATGGAAAATATACAAAGGTTGTGCCAATAGAATGAGTAAAAGGAAATGAGGATCAAAGAGTTAGAAGAGAGGCTCTAGCGAGTTAATATGGATGAAAAGAGTCTTCTCAATTTTAAAACCAACGTGGAAAAAGTGAGGAAGGAGATACAAGGTTCCATCATTGATCTGTATGCCAACCTAGATCTCTTCCAAAATGTGGCTACAACAGTTATTAAACAAAGAGATCAAATACAAATGTAGCTGACACAATACAACACTATCCGGGAATGTATAGAAGACATTGATACTTGGATAACAGAAAATCCTGATGCACCTACAGAATTGTACAGAACTTGGAAATCAACAAGGAAAACAAACCTATATGCATTGTATCATTGCCAATAGGTAGGGAAATCGGTGGACCAAGAAGTAACATCCAAGGGAATGGGGATCTATTCAATAACTCATAAATCTAACCAAGAATTAATAAGGAATGGTCATCTCCCAAGGTTAGATGAATTTGGGAAGAATTTGGTCATGGAAGAGTTAGTGAATGCAATCTAGGAAAGTAAAAGTCGAAGGAGACAAATAGTTGAAGCATCAACCTGTGTTTATATCGATATCATTGATCAACATATGATACATCTAGTGAAGCTCCATACCATGATATGAGCTTATATTACAAGACTGGAGAAGGATATGAGTACCCTGGATGATAGTATTTCCATGATTGAAGAAATGTTGGAGAAACTATCTTACAGGAGGATTGAATCATTGTATAACCAGTTGGAGGTATAGACAACTTATTTCCATAGCAAAAGTTCATAAGGAAACAAACAAACAATTTCTTTTTCTTTCGCCCTTTTCCTAAATGCCTCAAGTTTCAACCTATTTTGCCACTTTTCATGAGAGAAGGGAATGTGAATAGGTTTTTAACTGCCTCTTCAAGAAGATGGTGAAAAGACAAATGAAAATTACTATTGTTTGTATAAAATAGACTAGAGACTCCCTTAGAAATGACTTCTTTTGGCTTTTCAAGCATTGTATAGACCCAAGATTTTTTTCAAGAACTTATACTGTGTTAATGAATATTGATAAGCCCTCAGGGCCAACATATTATAGAAGGAATTCTGTGTAGAAACAGATCGGAGCTTTGAACTATTTCAAGTGAATATATTTGATGTTTCTATGGACTATAAGAATGCTTTGTTTTGTTGTAGACTAATTCTTATACAAACTCTGATATTCCACAGTTATTGATATTCCTTTGAATATTACAATGTCTTGAGTTTTGTGAGTTATTTCAGTATATGTTGTTGTGATCTAGAATAATCTTGTTACACACTTACGTATGCTATTTGTTTCCAATATTTCTCTTTTTATATAACTAACTATATTAAAGTTGTTCAAAGTTTTGGTTGCATTATAACTCACCGATTACATTAGCATTTCTCCTAGATATGATAGGTTATAAGAGATTAGTGATATATTAGTTGTCTTTACATACATGGTATTCATCTACATCTCTTCATTACAACCACCCACTTCATCGGTACACTTGACCATCACTGGTAAGAAAACCAAAACTTAGCAATAAATGGCAGCCGGGCCAAATTTCGGATGGAACTCCTAATCCAAATATTGTGTAGTCTAATTGGGACTATATATCAGGGAGTACCCCTTACTTTTGTCAGGAAAAGTTGAACCCCTCAATATAATTGGTGCTAGAAGGAGGCCCATATTTTATGGCTTACATACATGAACTAAACAATAAACAAAATCAGTCTTCAATGAGTAATCCCAACTCACATCCTACCTTGTTTCATTGAGTCAAGTTTGAACAAGAATTTATTTACAAAGACTCAAAGGATAATTTCATAAGTCCTTCTGGTAGTCCTAAAATACATTCCGAGACATGGTTTCACATACCTCAGGAATAACTCCATGAAACCCGTAGAATTATTCCTGCTTACGTGAAATTTCTTGGAAAATTACCTACATCTTTTGAACTCCCTAGGAGAAAACAAACCCATGTAGAAAATCCTAACATAGATCCTGATTTCTACGTTGAATTTGTAGAAAATCTTATTGAAACTTCTTTACAACAGGTTCCAATACCATTAAGTCGAGATTCACGTGTCCTTGTCGAACCTCAAGAATAATTCGGAAGTGAACAACTAGAAATAACCATAGAAAAAATAATGGGAGAAAACAAGATTCACAGAGAGGTTATACCACGATGGAGAGCCCAAGGATATCTCAATTTGGATGGAGAAATTCATGAAATTCCAAGGAAGTTTGATAAAATATTACCGAAATTTGACTTAGACAAACCCAGATCACCAGAAGATCATGTTAATAATTTCTTTTTAGCCATACATCTTCTAGGTGTCAAACATGATGACGTAGTTTATAGGCTATTTCCTTACACCTTTTTGGGAAAAGCCTCTACTTGGTATTTCAGCCTACCAACCGTATCTATCATAGTCTTGGAGAGTTTCGAAAGACTCTTTAAGAAAAAATTTGGAGAAATGAAAACAACTACATCCCTGCATAATGAACTAGAATCCATCAGAATGGACAAGAAGGAAAGAGTAAAATATATTAACCAAAGATTTCTTAATGTCTTGATTAAATTTCCCCATGAAGTATCTCTCACTCAATCCTTATCTATTAAATATTATACAACTACCTTAACTCCATCCATAAGGATGTTTATGAAATGATCTAATAGAAACATATTGGAATTAAACTTTGATGAAGCTGAGATTGTGGAAAGAGAGTTATCTACATATGACCAACATCCACATTATGAGGAATCTAAGTGGGTTGGGAAGAACTCACTGCTATTAACTAATCCCCTCGACAAAGAATCCAAAGATATTGATAATGTGGTTAAGAAGTTATCAAATGAAGTGGTATAACTTAAAAAGAATGTTGGCGAAGGACCATCAAAGCCGTGGAATTTCTTCCCATTCTTTAAGAAACCAGACAACCTGCCACAACCACCTGAACCACCATACATGGATTTTAACTTAGATAGTTTCGGTAACGATAATTTTTTCTCTTACCATCAACAAAATCATCCCGAATGGACATGCCCCCAGTGGATAAATTCTATGACACTAGTAATAAACTAGTTGTTGGATCAACACAGTTTCGATGATGAAATCCGTGCACAAATTCCTTTTGATATTAGTAACGGAAATCCTCTAGAATCAGCTATTCCCTTTTGGGACTGGTGTGTAGAATCAGACAATGAACATATTGAATAAATATTTACTGGAGATACACAGATCGTTAAATCTCCTGTCCCAAAGGGTTATAACTTGTGCAACAAAGGTCCATTATATGATTCCCCATCCTCCAAATAAGAAAACATTCCCCTTAGAAAAATAACACCTCCCCTTATGCTCCCAAAACAAAGAAACACATTTCTAGAAAAAACTAACAATAAAACCGACAAAATTGTTGTAGAAAATAAAGATAAACCAATCATCTCTAGCACTATTGGAAACAAAGAAAAGGTAATTCAAGGAAAGTCTGTACAAGCTAAGGAAGATTCAAATTTACATGCCCCATATTATAATGTGATTGAAGACATTAAGAATATCAAAGCTAATATTTCTATGTTTGATATTTTCTCTCTCCCACAACAACGTGAACTTCTACACGATGCTTTCAAACCCCATGAGACTCAAACATAAACTATCGCTACTATTGAAAGCTTAGCCTCTGGAAACGATACACCAAAAATCCACAAGGTAGAGATAACATTAGCTATAAACACAACAATCATAGGTGCTTTTTCAAAATCTCAAGTACCACCTTTTATGCTTAATTACAAAATTTTTAATTTCAACGTACATAACTATTTAGAAAATTATGGTGCCTCTTCCAACATCATTCCTTTTTTTTCTTTTTTCCAAATGATAAATGTTGTTCCAAAAATTAAAAAAACTAGGATTATCCAATTAAATAGAACATATGTTAAAGTGAAAGGAGAACTCAAGGATGTGTTAATCAGATTGTCATCTGATCCAAGGGTTCATCAGACTATAGACATAGTTTTGGTAGACATTCCAGAAACTTGTGGTTTTCTCTTGAGTAGAGATTGGTCAGCCAAACTTCAGTGTTATTTCTCTACTGATTGGTACCATCTGGTGTTTCCTTATAAGGGAAAATAAAATAAAATATGATTTAACAACGCAACACACATGAAGCACACAGTGGGAAACTTGGAGGGTAAAAACAAACCCATTAGCTTTTCGCATTCCATCTTGGTAAATTATTTTTTCAAGACTAATTATGGTTGTTATGAAGCTTAGACTTATGAAATAACATCGAAACTACAATAAGGCTTCTGCCAAAAAATACATAATAGTGCATGTCCCATACTTACTAACTTATTATTTAGTTTGAATAACAAAACTAACATTCCTAACATGTGGACCATGTTCTTTTACAATTCTAAAACGCAGGATGGAGCCGGCATAGGATGTGTATTGATCAACCCCAGCCAAGGAAAATTGCTCATATCATGTCATTTAGAGTTCAAATGCATGAACAACACTGTTGAATATGAAGCCTTAGTAAAAGGCCTGAAAAAGACCATTAACATCAAGGTAAAATACCTTAAAGTGTTTGGTGATTCAAAGATCATTGTTCGAAAGGTAAGAAATACTATTCATTGCATGTCCCCGCATATCAAATCCTATCAGCAAGAGGTATGGAATCTTCTTTATTCATTTTATGCATTTAATATTAATTCTATGCTGATATTTTAGCCAATGCAACATCTAGGTTTATGCCTCTTGATGATGGTTTTTCGATTGAACTGATGTTTAAGCCATTCGTACCTGACAATGCCACAAGTTGGAGAATGTTAAAAAATTATTCTCAAATTGTCAACTTTATTACTAGTTCATACACATTCCAAGACTCAGTGATCGATGATGAGATACATTAACAAAAGTTGCAAGCTTATCGAGAAGAAATTAATAAGGTCAAGAGAAATTGTGTTCCAAAGAATGTTTTAACTCTTGAATTTTTTATTTATTTACAATCCAAGTTCAGAAAGCCAACTAATCCGAAGACCAACAACAACATGATGATGCATTTCCTAGTCAATATGGGAAAATTTGAACAACCTGAGTATGTTGCCCTGGACACCTTCTATTCATATTAAGAAAAGTGCACATTCACCAAATTATTGAAGAAGTATCAAGATGTTTTCACCTGGACATATGATGACTTGAAGACTTATGATACACAAATAATACAACATGTAATTCCCATCAAAGAAGGGATCAAGCCATTTCAGCAGAAGCTTAGAAACATACATCCTACTCTCAAACCTCTGATACAAAAGGAAATCAAGAAGTTATATATGCCCGAATAATTTTTAAAGTAAGACATTCAACTTGGGTATCTAATATGGTGCCCGTAAGGAAAAATTCGAGAGAAATAAGAATCTGTATAGATTTCCAAAATTTGAATCATGCTTCCGAAAAAGACGACTATCTAGTTCCCCCAATGGAACAAATCCTGCAACTTGTTTCTAGATATCAACTATTCTCCCTATTAGATGATTTTTTTGGATACATTTAGGTTGTCGTGGCAGAACCAGACCGATTAAAGACCACTTTTCAAACTAAATGGGAAACTTATGCTTATAGAAGAATGCATTTTGTTCTTATGAAAATAGTAGCTACTTTTCAAAGGGAAATGGAAATTGCTTTCAAAGGATTAATCGGTCAAAGTGTGGTGGTTTGCCTTGATGATTTCATCATTTATTTTAAAAAATGATAAGACCACCCAAAACATCTAAAGCAGATTTTTGAACGTTGCAAAAAATATGGAATTTCGCTTAATCCCAAGAAAAATATATTCGCTATTTTAGAAGGAATTTTATTGGGACACATTTTTTCTAAAGAAGCAATTTCGGTGGATCCAGTGAGAACCAAATCCATTTTACAAATTTATCCATCGCACAACAAGAGGTCTATGCAATATTTTTTCGACAGAATCAATTTCGTCAGAAGATTCATTCTAGATTTTTCATAAATTGTAAAACCTTTACAAAAGATGATTAAAAATGATGTGCAATTCAAATGGATATTGTTGGAGAAGGAAGCATTTGAAAATTTTAAAACTGCTATAGTCAATGCACCATCTCTTTGGAGTCCTGATTTTTCAAAATATTTCCTGCTATATACATTTGCATTCGAGCATCCACTAGAAGCAATAGTCACGCAAAAAGATGAACAAGGAGATGAATACCCTGTTGGTTTTATGAGCTTTCGGTTACAAGGTGTTGAATTGAATTATCCTCTGGAGGACAAGCAATCATTTTCTATCCATAAAGCAATCAAGAAGTTCAAACCATATATCCTAAAAAATTGCACTAAAGTCATCATCCCACACCTAGAAGTGAGATCCTTGTTCGTTCAAAAGGAATTGGGTGAAAGACGAGGAAATTGGATGATATCTCTCCAAGAGTATGACCTCGAATTCAAACTAGCCAATATCGTGATAGGTCAAGGATTGTGTAAATTAGTGACACAAGAAGATGATGCTAAAGAACATGAGGAGGATGGTTGGAAAGATGAACTGATAAAGTATACTCAACATGTTCCAACAATTGAAGGATCATGTTACAATAATATTCAGTATTATCTACAACATGTCACCACTCTAGACCATCTCAATGCTTAGTAGAAAAGAGAATTGTGGCTGAAATATTTGCAGTATCAATTATTACAAGGTGTTGAGAGAAGGATACTACTGGCCCACTATATTCAAATATGCTCACGCGTACTCGAGAAGTTGTGAAGCATGTCAAAAAGAAGCAGGAAGGGAACATAGGGCTTCTTTTCCTCTCCAACCTATAGTAGTAGAAGAACCCTTCAAACAGTGGGGCCTAGATATCATTAGTGAGATAAATACTCATTCATTAAAAAAACACAGGTATATTCTAATCACAACTGATTATTTCACACATTGGATTGAAGCAATACCTTTATTCAAAGTGAATGAGGAAGTAGTAATTAATTTTCATGAGATACACATTATCATGAGGTTTGGAATTCCTAAATCTTTAGTGTTTGATAATGCTAATTACTTTTCATATTTGAATTTATCTAAGTATGCACTAGAAAAGGGGATTATTTTAAAGTATTCATCTTATTACTACCCCCAAGGAAATGGTCTAGCAGAATCCACAAGCAAAAACATCATTTGTATCATTAAAAGAAGTGTGGTTGATCACTAGAGAAATTGGCATAATAAATTACAAAATGCACTCTGGGTCGATCGTGTCACTCCCAAAGATTTCATCAGAACCTCACCTTACTTTCTTGTATATGGAAAAGAAGCCATGTTACCCTTGAAAATTTACCTACCTTCCCTCCAACTTACATAGAAATCTCGAGGCAAAGAATGCCCTGTCATTCAAAGTCGTATCAATACCTTGCTGAACCTAGAGGAAATTTGTGATAAGACCAAAACCAAGTTTGAGGCTCACCAACAAATAGTAAAATGTTGGTTTGATAATAAACCTGTGGGTGAGAAGGAATTCAAAGTTGGGGATCTAGTCCTAAAATGGGACAAGCCACATGAATATAAAGGGAAACATTCAAAATTTCAACATCTTTGGCTTGGTCCCTACCTTATCAAAGAAAAGATTGGTTAAGGAACTTTTCGATTACAAAACCTTCAAGGAGAAATAAATTCTCTCCCTACAAATGGCCAAATCCTAAAGCATTATATTAGTTAGCCATTGAGGCTACTGGTCACTTGTACATAAATAAAACATGTTTTTGGTTTTTTTCTTTTTCTTTTGTTTATTTATTTAGTTTGATGTTGCTTGATCTGCTTGATTACTAGTTTTTCCTTGTCTTTCTTGATGATTTCTCTTGTGATTTTGAATTTCTCATGACCTGAATCAAGTCACATGCTTAAATGTAACACATCTGTTACAATCGGCCTAAATATCTATGTAATATGATGTCAATTATATTTTTCTCCCCAGACATTAAAACCCTTCACACACTATTATTTCCACACATCTGACCCTTGAGTACTTTTTTAAGGGATGGGGTTTAAATTTTTCCCTGATTTTGTAGCTTCCTAAATCCCTCAAATAAGGGCACCATTTCCTTATGCTCTCCAATAGCTTTAGAATGAGTATAAAATTGTCCAAAAATGAGTTCTGGTTTGAGATTTGTGGCCTTCCAAAGTTTTTGGGGTGTCATTGGCCAATGGCCACCCCCTTCACCATGTGGAATCCACATGGCTTCACTTTCCTCGTACCATCCAACATGGTACTGTCGTGGCCCCAATCGTCATCCTTTAAAAATGACATGGCCACGGAAGAAGGTTTTATAGGGAAAGTCTCTATTGATTCGTCACGGGATTATTCACTTCCAGAACCTCGGTGCTTCTTGTTTTCCATTTTACCTTACCATGAGACTGACGCTAGAACCTATTCCTTCGGACTTTGGCCTTTCCACGCTCTTTTGTACAACACTAAATATTCTTAGAGACCTGAAGTCCCAGAGCCTCTCTCTACTCCAGAATCTACGGTGGAGTTTTTCCACCATTGGATCTAACGGTTAATATTTACTTTCATGTTAACACATATAATTGTAAGGGTCAAACAATCATTTTAGTTATGTTTTTTGAGTCACAAAGTTACACAAGTCATATGTTTTCATGTCTTCTTGTTATAGTCATCACTTAAAGTTTGATTTGAATAAGCTAAAGTTAGTCTTTCCTTGGTATAGAGTATTTGGGTTGTGTCTTTTGTTATCATGACAAGGTGAATAAACCCTCATGAGTCACATTTTTTAGTTTTTCATAATCACCTTGACATGTCACATTTCCATGTTGTACACAAGATTCCCTTTGTCATCATTTATCCATTTAAGTGTCAATTCAGAGTCATGTGTATGCATTTCCAACTCACTAGGAGAGTTCACAATGTACTCTAAGTACATCATGTTTTCATATGTCATCATTGAAAATTAAAGAACCATGACAAAGGATATTTCATTTTTTTCAGCACCATCTTTTAACCAATTTTTCCAGGGATCATGTCATCAGATATCCTAATAGTATCCTCGAAGTATGAAATTTTTGTTTGAATAAGGCGATGTGAACTGGTAGATAGATGTTGCGAACTGGCACTGTGGACTAGCTGAAGAGGACGGTTGTATGTTGGACATATTGCAAACATCCTTATGCAAATTCAAAGACATCAGAATTAAGCCCAGGTCCAACAAGTACTCCATGAGAGTTTTCATGTTGTTTGAGGGTTGAGAAAGGGGTTTTGGCTGGTGTATCTACCGACACTCCGAATTGTCCCATTATTTTGTTGACATATTTCAAATTCCCTTTCATGATGTTCTAAGCCTTTCTCACTAGACCATATCGTCTTTATGCCTCATCCATATTTCCCATCACTCATAATTCACTAGATCCACTGATTTTCCCCAGCGTTGCAAACCCTCTGTTCTAGGTATTGTGAACTATGTGCTACAAACAAGGATCAAACCCTCTATTCCAACATTGTTGAAACCCCGTATTTTTCATATTTTACAAGATCAACTTTTAAAGAGTGACTTTGCACCCCTCTCAACTTGAAATTTGTGGTTGATCATCTTTCAAACTAGGTTTAAATATTGCATGCATTATCATGCTTTTAAATGATACTTGTATTGTCATCAAAAACCCTATTTTAAGCAGAGAATTCACAGGTGTTGATTTTATTTATATCTCATGTTTGAAGAATGCCCTGTCCCATTCCTAAATGTGCATAAAGTGAGTTGTATAAAAACTTTGTACAAGGTCAACCTATTGAAAACAATTTGTCATCAAAACCCTAGTTTCCTATATTCCTTGTTTTCATACGTCTACCTGTCATTAAAACTCATAGAAAAACATTCCTCAACAGTAGTATGGAAAGTAAACAACACAATAAGGCTCACAAGGGAGGGGATATTGTAATAATATAATGCTATGATATGAATCTCCTTGACTCCAAGCCTTTGATCAGGGAATCCTTTCAGAGGGTAGGTTGCATCAATTTCTGTCAAAAGATGCAGAAGGGGCATCCATAGGTAACCAAATAATTTGCACTCAAATTCAATGGGACCAAAACTAGAGTGAGGATGTTAGAATTTGGAGTCTTAGAACTATCCATCTCTATTGCAATAGAGATACCCAAAATTGGAGAAAAGTGGTTCAAGGCAATGTCATTAAATGCTTCCTTCTCCAAGGAATTTATTAAGCCAGAGTGTCACGAAGACAACTTGTCCAAAGGGATACCTAGAGGCCACATGCTTCAAGGTTTTGATAATATTTTGAAGGTCATCCAAAGGTATTTTACCTGTGAGGGGATATTTAATATGGTTTATCAATATCACGTCAGGCTGCTATTACACTTCACAGGGAAAGAAGCAATGAACCTCCCTTTTTACCTCTTCAAAAGCATTGGTAAGATGGTTGATAGAGTTTAAGCCAAATATAAACAAGTGGAAAAAAGTGTTCTTCACTCTAGAATTATTAAAATTTTGGTGATGGAAGAGTTAAAAAAGACAAACATTGATTGGGAAACATTACTCACTTCATCAGAGTTTCAGCTAAATGTTCTCCCCACTCCATAGTCCAAGATACAAATCCCTACTCCTGTGGAGAGCACTGTGTGTTCATAGGTTAGCAAGAGGAGAAGGGGTGAAGTGAATGATATAGATGGTAGAGCCATAAATGAAATATAAGCAGGAGGGACTTCAAAACCTTCACACATGGGATATTCACCCATGGAAGATCCCACTCCTATGGAGTTTTCTTTAAGTAAATCCATAGGCCCGAGAGGAAGAAATCTTGTGTTTCCTTCACCCATTGTTGCAGACAAGGTTAAGACTAGGAGGCCTTTTACTAGAGAAACAACCAATAAAAATGTTCCCATGAAGAATGATGCAACAAAGACTTCATCCTAGAGGAAAGGTAAATCCAAATCTCTTGAGTAGCCCATTGAAATTATTGATGTCACTACTCCTTAGCATGAGAGTAATCCCACTTTCAAGAGGCTCAAGAGAGAACTTAAAGAATTAAGGGTTGACGCTGATAAAATGAAGAAAGAAGACTTATATTCAAGGAAATATCTCAAGGGAGTCATGGGCATGTACCATGAGGCCATTGATAAGGCTAGATTTATAGCCAACATATATCTTCCCCTCCACAGGCAGCTCAGAAATATCTATAGACAAAATAGATCTCATCAAGCTCAAATCAGAAAGTTAAAGGCAGAACTACAACCTTTTAAAGAAGAGTTTTCCAAGAGAAATTTGGATGTGTTAGTTAAGGTTGCTACCAGGAGAATCTCCAGAGTTAAAAAATGAAGATGTTGAACCTCCTTAACCAATATTAGTTTTGGTCAAGTTTCCTATTTTATGCAATTTTACAACTTTTGAAGATGGCTATGTTTTTAAACCATCATTAGCTATTTGATTGTTTTCTTCTAGCCATATACCATATTATGAAGTTGTTACAACATTTTGGGACACTTTAGACAATTTTTGGGTGTGTTAAGCCTTTGAAAAATCAAACAAGCCACTACAGGAAAGTTTGCAATGCCTGGTGCTGCGAACTGGTTGTTTCAGACAGGCGTTGTGAACTCATGTCTTGGAGTTTTTGGAGGGAGGAACAACTGCCAAGTGTCAAGATAGATGCATTCCAGTTGTCTAAGGATAAGTTTTGAGCTGGGAGGCCAACTGCCTAAATAAGATGTGCTCAAATAGACACATCATAAGTCTTTATGAACATGTTGCAAACATTTCCAACATTAGCCTGAAATTCATTATTTTGTTTTCTTTATGTTATACACCCGTATCCACACCATATTTAGGCATAGGAATCCTATGTTGGAGTTGTTATTTGAATTGTAAATTTTTCAATGAAAATCTAGGCTATAAGATAAGCATTGCAAGACTGAAGAGAGGTTCAAATGGTTTGAGAGAGAACTCATACTTTTGATGTTGTCTATGTAGCAGAGAGTACCTCCTATTGTATGTACCAGACCTAAGACACTTTGGATAATAGATATCAGTCGTGCTCCTTATCATCTTGTTGCTATCTAATTCTGATTACAGTCTATTTAAGGATTCATTTGGATGAATTGTATCTTTGTTGAAATGGAAGATATGTTGTGTTACTCTTTATAATTATATCAATAGTTTCTCTTTGATTATGAGAATTTCTTATTTCAAAGGGTTTTCTTCATGTGTCTGTCAATACTACCTGATGTAGATGATAGGAATATTACATTTTTCTTATTATGTTTTCCACCTACTCACCTTCTTTCTTAAATCCTTATCCAAGTTACTCAAAGCCTTATTTGTTGGTGCATATTGTATGGAGTAAGCTATGATCGACATTCTTTTTCTGAGTTTTTCATCCATTTTCCACCTTGTCATAAACATTTATCTCTAATATCCTGATGGGTACTGAGATTGCACTTATAACAGTCTAAGTGTGACTTCTAGTGCTATCACTTCACTTAACACATCACTTGGACTTGACTAGAGGGGTGGGGTCCCATACCTAAATCATGTTCAATCCCACAATGCCACATGGAGCTATCCTGACAAGCCTCATCACCATGATGAACGCGACCATGTCTTATTGGAGCTTGACACTACAACAGGGGAAAATTTGATGCTTTGGCACTTCAATGGTTCGTTGCTTCAACCACTTTTCTCTATTTACAAATCCTTCATAGTCCTGAATCGCAGAGTATTTCCATGTGGCTTTGGCCTTCGACCCTTTTGGATATTTCATCTTAGCACTCCAAACACTCAGATTTCTGAAGTCTTGAACTCCTAGAGTGGGTCCCTCTTGTGTATGTGTCATTCTACACAGGTGTCGCTACTACCATCTGCCACCGGGAAGATACGTGGCAATGATGCCACTTTGACATGTGGTACCCATCTCTCCAACCCTATACCATATACAATGAGTCAACATGACACATGGATTAGCCACATGCTGACATGCGGTGGATATATCATATAGTTGGACTCCACCATGTAATTTGGTCACATCATCTGTTGACATCGTTGTTTATGATTAAAATCGCAACAAAGTTTTGCCCGCAAAGTGTTGCTAAAGCCTATTATTATTAAATAATACTAGTAGGTGGGACCCCCTTGTAGATTGGAGATTAGGGATGGTGCTTATTTATGTTGTGCTACTGTTCGACACTGCTTACATGGTGATATAATATTATTTTATTGGCGATGGATAAGGCATGTTCTGTGGTTTTTTTGCTGCTCTAGGTTCAAGTTTTATTTCACAACATCCAATGTTATCCTTGTTATCACTGCTATATGTTATTGGATCTATTACTAAGAGACCTGCACAATAAACATGTTAGCAATGGCATACACAAGCAATTAGAAAAAAGAAAAAGGAAAAATAAAATAAAAAGGAAGAAACTAAACCATGCTATATACTATACTACATGCATCGATTTTTAATGAGTTGTTGTTATCCTAGCTATTAAGTTAATAGCTATGCAATTTTGTTTTTGAGTTATATAGTTGATATGCATGGTGATTATGTTATGGAATAATTTGATGTGGATCGCGCTATAGCGATGATTCGATACATGGTTTATTGGATTATATAGTTGATATGTAATATGGTCAAGTTGGCAATGGAAGGTAGGATGTGGGTGGCATATTTGACAAGTAATAGATGCAGATTCCAATGCATGGTTTAAATTAATGATGTTAATGAAAATCTTGTTGGCATGTACTAAGGAGTTAATGAACTGTGGGTGGAGGCGACGTGCATTTACTGCACGTCACCCTTACTCCTTTCCTTGGCCGCCACCCTAGCCGGGCTATTGTTCAACCTTGTTGTTGTGGTTATGCTCCGATTTCTTAACAGAGAGGAACTTCTTAGCCAACTTGTGTTTTAAGGTGTTTGATTACAGGTATGCTTTTTTTTTTTGGCCATTCATGAGTCTTCTTTGGTTATGAAATGGATATTGGCTCAGGTGTATTGGTTTGTGATTTCTTTAAGTATTGCAACTGTGTAAAATTGTGATTTTGAAATGAAGCGTTGATGGTTTTCTCTGCAATAATGTTGAAGTCATAGTATTATTGGTCATCCTGGGTGCTAGCAGCCATAAGGGCTCTCTATTATCCTTGCTAGTTTAGTTGGAGGTTTTTTGTTTGGTCTTAAGTGGCAGGCTGTTTTCACGCATTCGTATCACTGTATCTAGAATTTGGATTTTATGGGGTTTAATGGTTGGAAGCACTCGTGTCACCGCACATTGTCCACTTGGGCATTGATTTGTTTTCACCAAGGTCACACAGTGGTTTATTTTTTTCTTCCTCGGCCCTGTCTTCACCTCAACATTGTGGTTGTTTGACTGAAGAGACACAAGGGTTATACCCTGCGTGTGTTAAGTATCGTTACCATGCCGAATTGGAGCCTCACTCCTCTGTTATAGCCTCTCCTGTCACAGGTTTTCATCACCTTGTCCACATAATAAGTTGTGGTGTTCTCTGTGTATATGCAGTTGGTATATGAGGTTTCCACCATAGAGAAAAATTAGCCTGGTCTCCCTATGTTGGCCACATAGCAAACCCTTAACTGTACAGGTCCGAGGATTGATAGAGAAGACCAACATGGCCTCTCAGGTTTACTATTGGTTATTGTTGGATGGTTGTGTATTGTCAACATAATTGAGTAAAATCTCGCCTAGTTGGTCATGTGACAATCATGTTGGTTTTGGTCACTGCATGTGTTATTACAATGGATAAAACCTACATTATTAATTGGAAAGTTCAAAATGCACAGTCTCTCTCCTTTTGTTTGATAACCCAGTATTGTTTTAATTGAGAAAGTCACAACCTCGCTTCATGTCGATGCACATTGGGTATGTGTGGTTGCCACAACATGTTAGGTCGTTTGTTGATTGTTACAACAATCCAAGTATAGGCTCAACATTGAATTGATTTATTGAAGATTGGGGTTGATACAAAATAACTTTCTTTTGCATTGGAGATTATTGGGATGTTAAAAATGACATTGGTTACAATTGTTTAATGATGTACGCGCATAATGGATTTGTATGTGTGGTGTTCCTACACCACGAATAAATGGTCATTGTAAATATGATTTTTTTTTGGGCCAAATGGTTATGGAAACCAGTATGACTACAAAAATTCTATCCACTGCTTGCATTATGGTTATTTGATTGCACCATCGAGGAAGAGCCCGAGTTTTACACATCATGTTTTTTATTGTAGTTGGATTAATTTGAGTAATAATGTATTAAATTGATAGCTCGACACGATTGGTTGAGTAAATGATACTATGACTATGTGTTAAAATTGTCAAATGGGAATGTTGCATCATGGTGTTTGAGTTATGGCTTCCCACCACGTATGATATGTATATTTTTTGGGTTGTGCACTCAGAGATAGTCATAGGGTTTTAAGCACGACTTTGTTGCAATTCAAATATTTGTTTTTTGAAGTCAAGCATGTTGTTGTTGCCTTATTGTGTTGGATGGATAGCCCAACAATTTGATTATTAAGAGTTGCATTGAATTGAGTTTGTACAGTCACAGAATTACACTTGCGTTGATTGATTTTTTTTGTGTTTTCTACAACATGGCATGAGTTGGAATGGAGGTTGTTTTATATCTATTTAAATGATGAGTCAAGGTTTTACAATTTAAGTTTGGATTTTTTTGGGTTGGCTGTCCACTATGTATGTCTAACGAATATCATGCATTTTAAATGACAATCCTGATTGCAGTAACCATATAAATTCATTGCAATTTTGAATCACGACTTTTGAGTGTATTTGATGATTGAAGTAATGTGTGGGCAGTGGTTGATTTTGATGATTAACAGAGTGGAAATGGTTACTATTATACATTTGAAAATTGTTATAAGATGTAAATTGGATGAATAAGAGGAACATAACTACCTTACAGATTGTTGTGGAATGCATACTGTCTTGTTGATGCCGCTATGTTAGATATTTGACTATGAATAGCGAACTAGTTAATACACAATAATTCTTATTGGGTCACAATGATCATTTGGTTGGTGTATATACTTTTGATAGAATGATTATATGGATTAATTGATTAATTTTATGAAAATTACCCACTCTCATTCCCCCACCATTATTTCACTTTTCTCTAATTACAACCCCATCACTTTCCCACATTCATTTTTCACTCCCTGTACTAAAATTGATTACAATCAAGAAAAATTTCATGTTGAAGTAGTTGGTAGTAGCAGCGTCTTGGTTGAACTAAAATGATGTTTTCTTTTGGTTTGCGGTTGATTGTTGTTGTATTTGAGTAGTAACCATATCCCCCCCCCCCCTCATCATATCATGTTTCACTCAATACAAACCCCTCACATATCCCATGACCCCTTTATTCACCCCCTACTCATTGATAAACAACAAAAAATTTGTATGGATTGGATTGCATGAGTCTGATACATTGTTGAGCCAAATATATTTCATATTTTTAAGAGTTGTCATGTATGGTTATTTAAAAATACTGTTTCCTAATCAATCATGCATGTAGGAATAAGTTTTTTCAGCCGAGGTAGCCATGGAAGAGGAAATAGAGGGAGAGGTAATTGGAACAGAGGCCCAAGAAGGCCAAGGTTATCCATACATTTTGATGATGACTCACAAGATCTTAGTCAATCATTTCAGGTCATATTTTTCAATTGGATTGGGAAAGGAGTGGTCCAATCCAGGCCTAAAATGCCTCCTTTCTAAGTCCCGCAAGCCCCTGGTATCCATATGCCTCCTCACGTCTCATTACAACCTGAGGTTCCTGGAAATCATGTATGGCAAGAGATTGTCCACTTGACAGTCTCCAACATCGTGGCTGGCCTAATTTATCCCTACATGCTCCTTCGCCCATTAAACCCATTGTCCAAGCTTCCCCCCACTCACCAGTGCAGTCCTCTTATGCTAGCAAAAGGTTGAAAACCGAGGCCCACCATGCCCTTGACAAAGGAAAAGCCAATGCTTCCCCTTCCTCACCCTCCAATGGCTTAGACAAATCCTTTTCTTCCTGAATGCATTTGAGGGATGATTGTTCCCATGTGATCAACGAGACTGGGGTTAAAGGCTTAGTGTAGCCAAAGGAAAATTCATGAAAATAGAAGGGTGACAACAATAATCAAGGAAATATTGCATCTCATAGTGGGAAATATGGCTTTTGAGTTCTTATTTTATCTATTGTTGATGACAATTGAATTCAAGAATTTTTGGACAACATGGTTATTTTTGGATATATGAGTAATATTGTTTTTGAAAATAATTTCAAATATCATGAGCTAAACTGTCAAATGTGAGTATAATGATGGGAGCCACAAGGAGGTGTGTTTTTATTAACTAAATAGTTATTTTATGATTTTTATGAGCTAAATGGAGTCACAAGTGTCAGGGTTTCATGGAAACCTACACATGAGATCTAGCTAAAGCAATTACAAACAAATCTTATCAAAAAAAGAAGAGAGATTCAATATGGAAGAATGAGAAAATATATTCACACTACTCCAATGAGATGATGATTGATACATAGATCATGATCAATATGATATAATGAGTGAGTGAAATACACTCATATATAGGGAAAAACATTCCATAATTAAGAAAAGAAATCAAGCAGTTAGCTTTCCTTAGGAATGCATGCATGCATAATAGTGATGGTAAAAATAGAAAGTCTAAAATAGAACTAGTCAGTTAACTCCCATTGAACTAGTGTGTTGAAAATGAAAATTTCTCCAACACCTGTAACATACCTAGCCACCCATAGGCCGAGGTACGCCACCTTCAAGCCCACCCTTGGAATTCGTAACTCTTACCGGTACCTTCTTTACTTAATAAGGACGCATAAGATAAAAGATTTAACGACATACACAACAATATCCAGTAAGCATGCATACTCTAATATTTAGTTAAACGATAATTAAAATGCACAGCGGAATACATTCATACACAGATAATAATATCACAACAGAGAGAACTTATCTTTATAAAAAGGCGACACCAAATGGCTGTAGACCAAGGATGTTCCACCCAACTGTAGACACTACTGCTCCAAATCTCAACAACAGTGTCAACCCCGAGCCAGGGCTATGAATCTACAAGGACAGTTTGAGAGTTGTTGGCACAGGGGAAGACCTAGGGTTCAATGCTACAAGATTGCACCAACAAAGCCCTAAATACCATCCCTTTCGGCAACACCTGCGAAGCAGATGAAGTCTCACCCGAGGTAGAGGCACGGGTGGTTGCAAGAATCAGGTGTCTGCAACCTTAGCTGGGACACAGATCTGTGATTATATCTCTTATAGATCACTTAGCATCGATCATTCATTACTATTCAATCACTATTCTACTTCGCATATAGCACAAAGCATCACAACATTCACTTAGGTCTAACATATATTTAAGCACTTAGCAATAGTAAAATAGATCGGATCTGGTAGATCAAGCACAAAGAATATTCCTACATATTAGGTCTGACATTCATACACATTATTAGCACTAAGCACAAGAATATCCCTCTAATCATCTCAAAGCACTTAGCAAATGAATATATAAACACATCAAGCCAAAGCACAAAGAATAACACACAGTATTTACATGGTTCACCCCCACCCTGGGGCTACATCCACCAACTCTTCTTCTTCATTATCTTCAATCAATCATCTACATGCATAGAGGCACACAAACCCCACTCCACATAGGACAGGAGATCTGTACGCACCTTGCCAGATCCTCCTTCCCCGAGTTAGGTTATAGAACAAAATATTCTACTCAATCTCTTACAGTCAGTTGCACTCATCCTTGCAAGTCTCACACAACATGCACAAAGCATATAAAACTATTACTTGCACTTGGCACTTAGCTCATCGGATATTTCCTACATCACCTAGGTATCTATTTATACATTACAAAATAGGCCTAAACATGGGTAAACCCATGGGTCAACATCCCTTTGCCGTTACATATTCCCCAAAACCCAAAAAGAGGTCCAAAAGGGGCATGAGATCCTGTGATCTCCGCTTCGTCTTGTGCTCCTTCTTCGACAGGCTATCAAAGTCCCAAAATAGGTCAACATGACCAAGAAACTCCCAAAACTTGTTCAAGGGCCAACAGGCCCCCAACACTCATATGTGACTCATCCCAAGTCACTCTGGTCTGACCAATTTTTCCTCGAATGCCTTGAGCTTGGCCCGAGCTACTTCGACTTGCTGCTTTGTTGTGGCCTCTTTCTCGGTGAACTCATGGATTACCATGTCATTCACTGGACCTTATAAGCACTATTCTGTTGTGAGGACGACCTAGTCTAGCTCTGCTCCTTGGCTCTCGACCTCTGTAAATAGCAGACATGCCTTGTCTTGCATAGGTTGAAGTCATTGAGTGAGTTCCATCACTTGACTTTGAATCATATGGATTTGCTATTGTGCTATGCATTGTTCATGAGACCTCTTCATTCTATCTATTGCTGACAGGGCCTTTAGTTGTTCCTGTAGTGTATCCATCTGATTTTTTGCTTCCTGGAGCTGCGACTCTATTGCCTATAATTCTATATTCTCTGTAAGGTTTCCGTATGTCTGGGAACTCTGGTTACTTAGCTGCTTTCACTCTAAGGAAAGAGATTTTAATCCACCAACTGTGCTATGAGCAGTTGCTTCTCACTAGTCTCTTATCTCCTGAGGGGTTTCGGGTACAACACAGAGTTCTAGATATGTGATGCACTACTGGAGCTTCTGGATTACCTCTTCGAGTTGTGACCCTTGCTATGGAACTCATTCTTCGGTATGTACTTCGACGATTTTCACAGAGCGAAGTTCTCTATTGACCCTTTCCTTAAATTCAAGTTGCTCGACGAGCAACTGTCCCTTGCTTTGTTGTAGCTCTGCTTTCTCTTCATCAAACTTCTCTTACATAGAAAGATTCTCTCATTCTGCATTACTCCACTGTTCTAGCAAAGCTCCTTATGCTTGCATCAGAGACTGGGTGGCTTGTGTTGTTTCCTCCAGTGCCCGTGGAAGGCGAGCTTCGATTGTATCAACAATCCGTTGGAGTTGATCTAGCTCATCTCCCAGTTCTGATGTTCCTATTGGTAGAGGCATAGTGGAAACTTCTCAGCTGGACTGTAGTGCCTATTACACTTCTTGAAATTTGACCTTGATACGAATGAACATCTCCTCCTGCTTGGCTTCCTTCTTCTCTGCTATCTCCAATGAAGTATCGTTCAGTGTAGCGATGATGAAGTCAAAGTTTTCTGAGGTTAGGGTGGTCTCAAACTTGGTTCTTGTTGATTTCATTTTCTTCCTTAAAGAAGGTTTCGAAGAGGAAACCTTCCTTTTATTTGAGGGATCATCTTTGTGTCTTGGTGGTGTGACCTTGTCTTTCTTCTGTTTGACTTCAGTGCCATATATCTCTCCGCCATCACCTCCGCACTCAAGTGAAATAGAAGGAGTGTGTGATGAAGTTCTATGGACATCCTGGGCTTCTTCATTCTTCTTAGTATTTCTCTGTACAGGTGCATCATGCATGGCTTCTGGACTATCAACATCAGAGAGCTTCACAGGGTTAGCTGGGATAAGGAGTTCCGCCAACCACTCCTTAGTAATATCTTCTAAGTCTTCCTCTATTAGTTTGTAGTAGGATTGCAATTGTTGGTGATGCTCATCAGCACACGGTGTGATGTAGATGAAGTGGCAGTCCACACCGAATTTCATCAATGGCCTAAATCTATGAAGTGTGTTCGGGGTGAGGTGAGGTGTATCCTAGATTGCGATCTTCAGTTGGTTGTAATAAGTGTGGAAGATGACATTGGACTGCTACTACTTTTTCATGTCGCTGGAATACCATAACGTACTGAACTTTGTGGCTAGTGGTTCAAAGGGCTTGACATCAGGGAAGGTTGTACCTTCCGACATCTCCCATGTGATGAAAGCGATTAATGTGAGCAGGCATCTAAAATGGAACTCATACCCTTTGTCCTATGATTCCCTGTAGTCCAATTCTAGCTGTGGCCCAATTCATATGTAGGTCCTCCGCACACTTCCCTGCGAGGTCTACTACAAATCCAATCACTTGGGTCGGTCGGTTCTTGCGAACTAGATTGCTTGTGATCAGCTTAAAGGAAAGGCGCATTGCACCGCTTTGGATAGAGGCTACCTTGTAGCCTCGCATGCCCTTCTCCACATCGCCATAAGTATCTTTTATCCTCTAGGTGAGAGAATGATCTATGGCCTTTCTGAGGTAAAAATCCTATGGGCCAGGGCCCTGCATGCTTAGCCTTGTGATCCAATAGATCAAAGTCATATCCACTGTGATGTGGTGGTTCAACCATAAGAATCCTCCATGATAGCAGGAAAACAACAACTTGATGCACGCGTTCACTTCTTGATGCCTCCCGAAGTGAGGAATCTTCATTACATTAAGTAGGGTTGACTACGCGAGGTTCTAGGTCCATGATTGAGAGATAATATTGGATTTCTTTCCTTTGGTTCACGTTAGATATTTATGAGGGGTGAGCATACTGTAAGCCTTCCTTTCGCCAAGGTTGAAGTCACTGAAATTCAACGTGGTGAGCTTATCCTGGTCGGCATGAAATGCATGCACTTATTTTAGAAGGTACACACTGATCAAAGCATACTCAAATTCACAGGGTACACTGTCACGAGTGATGGTGCTACTCAAAGGTGGTAGATAAGCATGTAGAATGCTCATAATCAGTTTAGCATTCATGATATCATCTTTATTCTTAGTTCTCTTTTCGTCAGTTGGTCGAGATGGGCTGGCTCGAGAAGTCGATGGGGAGGCTTGCACTCCTCACATCGATGATGCATGTACTCCTATAGACACTCCTCTCCCTGACATGGTTCTTTCATTCATTAAGTCGATCAGAGCTTCTGTCACAGTTGCTTCTTCGGCAGTGAGCTCTTTGGACATACGCGCTCGGGATGGATATCTCGAGTTCTCAAAGTAACGTGGGCACTACAATAGGGTAGAAGGAAAAAGGCGTAGTGATCACTAGGAAATCTTAATCAAGGATGTGAGCTCAAATTCTCAATTATCAGAAGTGTTCTCGTTGCTTGAGGATGGTACAGTGTACTCTTATGATGGTGGACTATAAATTCTTCATTCAAGGCTTCAATTGTCTTATTGATGAAATGTGTTCCTTGATCACTCAAAAGGATATTTGGGCATCCAAGCCTGGTTATGATGTCATCAAATATGAAGTGCGCAGCTGTAGTGGCACTACAATCCTTGACTGCTCTTGTTTCGGCCCATCTAGTCAAGTATTTTGTTGCTGTAATTATGTACCTTTCTCCCATACGCTTTCCTGGTGGATTTATAGGTCCAAAAAAGTCAATGGCCATTTTCTCAAATGCTTGTAGGGTCATTTGTGGTGCTAGTGTCATTTCATCTCTTCTGGATGGTTTCCCAACCCTCTGGCATACATCGCAGGCTTTGGAATAGTCTTTAGCATCTCTGTGTAAAGTAGGCTACCAAAGGCCAGCTCTAAGAACCTTCTGCACAGTTGCTTTACCTGCATAATTTCCTCCCGCGATGCCCTCATGAGCTTCTGTGAGGATCAACGATCGTTCTGCCTCCATAAAAAATCTTCACAATATCTCATCCAGTCCCATCTTGTATATATGTCCAACTATAAGTGAGAAATATGCAGCGCGCACTACTAGTTGTTTCTTCTGTGGAATTGTGTACTCACTAGGTGCCATTCCTGTTGATAGGAACTGGACTATCTCTACAAATTGATCATCGATCTTTATAATGGCTAGTAGTTGTGCATCTGATAGTGCATCCTCTAAACTGGCCAGCTCTTTAGCATGTTCCAACCTTGACAAGTGGTCAGGACCCTTATTCATTCTTTCTGGTTTTACTATGATCTTATTCAATTTCTAGGTTGCATGAGATACCTAAGAAAATTGTCTCAGATAGAGATACAAAGTTTACCTCCAATTTATGGAGGGGATTTTTTAAAGGATTTGGAACAAATCTAAACTTTAGCAAAACATATCATCCTAGACACATGGGAAAATAGAGAGGGTCAACTAAATAACTGAAGACATGTTGAGAATGTATGTGATGGATAATCCATCTAAGTGGGAAGATTACTTACACTTGGTTGATTTTGCATATAAAAATGGGTGTCAAGATTCATTGAGAATGAGCCCATTTGAATCCTTGTATGGTAGGAAATGTGATACTCTAGTGAGTTGGGACAACCAACATATAGAGTGGTACTTGGGCCAGAATTGCTCAAGGATATGAAAGACTAGGTGGTTAAGATCAAGCAGAATTTGAAGGTAGCTTAGGATAGAAATAAAGTTTATGCAGACAAGAATAAGATAGCTAGATAATTTAAATCAGGTGATCATGTACTTATGAAAGTGAAGGCCGATAAAATCTCTTTGGAATTGGGTAGTTGTACAAAGATGGAAGCCAGATTTTGTGGTCCATTTGAAATATTAGATAGAATAGGGTGAGTTGCATACATGCTTGCATTGCCTACTTCCATGAATGTGCATAATGTATTTCATGTCTCTTTACTAAAGAAATGTGTACATGATCCTAACCATGTTATTGATTGGCATCTGATTCAGGTAGAGATAGAGGGAGACTTTCAGGTTCAACCAGTGCAGGTATTGGACAGAAAGGTCAAAATGCTCCGGAATCAAGTTATAGAGCTGATAAAAGTTCAGTGGACCTGCTACGGTTTTGAAGATGCTACCTGGGAGCATGAAGATTCCATGTAGGTAGAGTACCCACAACGTTTTGAATAAATTTAAGATTTTGATCTCTGTTTTGTATATGCACTGAGGACAGTGCCAAGACAAGGGGGGGGGAGAATGTAACACCCCGGGTTTCGGACCCCCATTTTAAATAATGTATTATTACAATGATGAGAGTCTTGAGGGCCCAAACAATTATTAAAGGGCCAGTATGCCCAAGACATGTAATGTTTTTTATCATTATTATTAATAACTACATCGTTGGCTGCTAGACGGACAAGGACTAGAGTTATTGGGGGATATGATTCCACAAGAGAGGGGGTTTGAGGGGATAAATGTTTATTTCCTATTTTAATTACCCTTTTGTCTAAGGGAGGGGATTAGTTATGTGATCTTCTTGGGGAAGGCCAGGAGGTTCTTGATTCCCCACAAAGATACTTAAACCCATCCCTGATCTGATCGTGGGGTTGGTCGTTGGCTTGTCCGCTACTTCACTTCTGTATTTGTACCATTCTTTCCCTCGCATGCTTTCATGCACTCACTTACCCATTCATTGATCCATCCTCACTTGCATCTTGGCTTGGTAAAGGGAAAGGATCTGTTGAATATTAGCCACGGGATAGTTGGTTGTAGTGGTCGCTGGTGCAATCTAGCCATGACTTGATGTAACAACCTTGGTTAGATAGTTGCATAGGGTTTATTAAGTATAGTTAATTAAATAATTAACTTTCTTAATGTGTATTAGTTAAGTAATGATTAACTATTAATAATATTATTTATTTATTATTTAATAAATGTCGATTAATTAATTAAATGATTACTTAACATATTTAAAGATTTGAGTAATGAATTAAATGGATAAATAACTTTAAATTATTTATAATAAGACTTTACGTATGCAGGGGGGAATGAAGCATGGGGTGGAAGGATAAGGTAATAAAGGAATCAGATAAGGTAATAAGGGAATGGGATAAGGTAATAAAGGGGAGGATAAGGTAATTAATGGAGGATAGGGAGTCGGTGAATGGGGGGAGATATGACTAGGAAGAGTCTGTGGTATACCTAGGGAGGTAATATGGGGTACCTAGGGAGGTACCCAATGGGAATGTAGTTATGTGTTATTAGTGGAATTCATTTAATATATGGGAATTTGGTCATTGAATGTAAGGTGGACTAGGTCCACTATATTAATAAAGACCCACTATGGTAGTTGGATGTAATAAATGTGAGAAGGCTCTCTAGAAGGTTCCTAGGAGATAGGGAGAGCTATATAAAGAATTCTAGGTAATGTAATGAAACATAGTGAAAAATATTGTGATTGTACAAGCAAGGATTGCTTGAGGAGTTTTATCCTTCCATAAGGATTAATATATGGTGTTACCCTACCTCAAGGGTTTTGGATTTTTCTTGTGTTCAAGTTATGGTGAATGGTTTATGGTTTATTCTTGGTTATTTGTGGTGATTATATTGGTATATCTATTTAGGTTCTTAACAATTGGTATCAGAGCACTTTCCTTGGCCAAAGAAGGGAAGATTTGTTTTCTCTTTTTGCAGAATTTTTTTTTCTAGGGAAGAAAAAGAGGGCGGCGCACTTCAGGTTCAGATATAAAGTTTTACGAGATGAATTTATAAAAAAAAATTGGGTATTTGAATTCCTCTCAGAAAAATACCCAATTTCAAAAAAAAAATCAGCCAAAACGGAGTTCGGGAAGTAAAGTTATGAGCGTTTTAAATTCAGCATTTTTTCAGGGTTTTTCTGGAAAAAGCTGCGATTTTTTGCCGTAACTTCTTGATCTATTTTTTGGGGTTTTTTCATAGCAAAATGTATTTTACAGGGAAAGATGATGGCCTTAGTATTGAATCATTCATTAAAGAAAGAAAATCAACATGGGGAGATAATTGGCCCCATTGGGTAGGATTCAAATTGCAAGGTGATGCTGCAATTTGGTGGAAATCACTTGATTATAAGGAGATGATGAGACTCTCCAATGGAGAAATTGAAAAAATATTGTTAGACAAGTGGTCTCATGGAGAAAATAAGGATAAAGAGAGAACCAAGAG
>ML783379.1:217265-227340 GCA_009831015.1 Picea engelmannii | reverse complement strand
TAATTAGGTTTAAGATTTAATTGAGTTTAAGACCTAAGTTAAATAATAAAATATTTGTTAAGCTTTAACTATATATTTAAATTTTCCTTAAAACAAAATTAAAGTAGTTTGTTAGTAACTAATAAACTAGAATGATTAATTAACTAAGTGAGTGATCAATGTTAATGATAAATTATGATTAGAAATCACGTTAATTAGTTTTAAGAGAAAAGTTTAAAGGACTTAGACCAGGATAATCGGGAGGGGTTTCATGTGCACTAGGTAGGTAAGTTAGAGAAATTGGCGAGTATGGCGCAAAGCTAGCATAGCTACGTGGCGAGAGGGTCAATAGTTTTCTTATGTAGTGACACCAAACTTAGACACTTAACCCTAACCCAACCACTCCCCTAAAGAGAGTAACGTCTATTTACAGACAAGTAAAAAAAAACTTACGCCTAACCCTGTTTTCTAGATAAGTTGCGCAATGAGAAACACCCTTGAACTCACCCTGACAACTTTGGTTGATGCAGGTTAAATCATATAGGATGGTTAGGACTTGAGGGAATCGAGGCAGAGGAGCATCATCGCAGCCACCGCCAACACCACCAGTGCCGCCACCACCAACACCACCAGTGCCGCCACCACCATCGTCGGAACTAGCTCTCATACTACATTCTTTGGAGGCCATAAATGAGACTTTAAAGGGACGACAACCAGCAGGGATCGAAGTGGAACCCCCACCATCTAGAACGGGTAATCCAGAAGCGTCGAGGGATTCAGGGGGAGGACCTCCACCCGAAGACATCACTAGAGAATTGCAGAAGATCAAACTTCTGAAGTTTGTCGGGGGTCACGCCAATGAACGTGAAGAAGCATGGTTGGAAGGCATGACAAGGTGTTTTTCCTTAAGGGACTATGCATCCACCTCAAAGGCGAAGATAACAATTTTTCAGTTGAGAGACAGTGCCTTGAACTAGTGGGGAAACCTGGAAAGACAACTGCATCTTACCCCAAACACTGTATCTTGGGAACTTTTCGAGGATAGGTTCCGAAGGAAATATCTACCAACTTACTATGAGGAACAACAGGTAGGAGCGTTTCATGCCTTAGTACAGGGAAACAAGACCATAGAGGAATATGAGATTAGGTTTATGGAATTGGTCAAGTATGTTTCATATATGGATATTGACCAATGATAGGAAGAAATCTTTGTCTATGGGTTGAACCCTAAGATAAGGGCTATGGTGCGGATGTGGAAACCGTCTTCAGTAGCGGAAGCTGTGGAAAATGCGCATTATGCGAAGGAACACATGAAATTAACTAGAGGTACGAGACCAACCTTTCTGCATCGTCCTGGATTCATAGGGAAGGCCCTTAGGAAATTTCCCAGGGGAGGGGGCTCAAGGCCACCTCCATATGGTAATAGAGTTGCACCAAGGATAGTAGCCATAGGGATTTCAATGGTAGTGAGTGCAACATCTCGTTCATCACCAATGACACAGGCAGGTCCATGACCATCTCAGGAAACAACTAGTAGGGGCAGGAGTTCCAGGGGAAGGAACTCATTTCAGAGAAAGTCATAGAACAATGCACAGGTTCAATCTCGTGTTACCTATTGGGGATGTGGAGGACCCCATTACTAGCGAGACTAACCAGAGTTACAATCAGGATTTGTGCATAGAGAAGGAAAGGCCCCGATGGGAAGAGCAAGTAGAAGCCACCATATTTACGTAGTGGTTAATAATCGCCAGATTGAACATCAATCCACAGTGGTGGAGTCATCAGGTATGCTAAATCATATCAATGTAAATATTTTTTTTGATTCTGGTGCTATATATAGTTTCATTTCACCTTCAACATTAGAAAAGAGTGGGTTGGCAGCCTACTAGCACGATGAATTTAAACAAGTCGAGATGGATTCGGGGAAAAAAAAAACGATAGGACCTAGCGTTGATAATTGTATAGTAGACCTGGGAGTGTGTACTACCAGGTTGAAGGTATACATCAAAGCTCTCGGGGCATACAATCTAATCATTGGAATGGATTGGTTAGAATCTCATCGAGCTTTGGTAGATTGTTTTTCAAAAAGGGTGCTTGTGTCGACGATGAAGGAAGGCCAGTAGAGATCCAGGGTGTACAGAGAAATGTGTCATTACGCTTTATCTCAACTATGAAGGTTAAGTGATGCTTGAGGCAAGGGTGTCTACTATATGTAGTGGAAGTAGTGAATGAAAGGAAGGGACCCTCATTGGATCAGTACTTGGTATTGTCATAATTTAAGGATGTTTTTCGAAACGAGTTACCAGGGTTACCTCCTAAGAGGGAGTTTGATTTTACTATTGAGATAAAACCTGGTGCATAACCAATTTCCAAGATTCTGTATTGGATGACAACACTAGAACTTTGTGAGTTGCAAATGAAGTTGAAAGAGTTACTAGACTTAGGGCTAATAATACCCAGTGTTTCACCTTGGGGTGCACCAGTAATTTTTGTAAAGAAGAAGGATGGATCCTTACGACTGTGTATAGATTACAGGGACTTGAACCGTGCTATAGTGAAAAATAGGTACCCGATGCTGCGAATAGATGACCTCTTTGATTAGATGAAAGGAGCAGCGGTATTCTCAAAGATCGATTTGCAATCAAGGTATCATCAGTTAAGGATTAAAGAAGGTGATATCCCAAAAACTTCCTTTCAAACTCAGTTTGGACATTACGATTTTGTCGTAGTACCTTTTGTATTGATCAATGCACCAGTAGTATTCATGAGCCTCATGAATGGCATATTCTGGAAGTACTTAGACCGTTTTGTACAAGTCTTTCTAGATGACATCCTCATCTATTCCAAGAACGAAATAGAACATGAGGAACACTTACGAGTGGTGTTATCCTTCCTTAGAGAGAATAAATTGTATGGTAATTTGTCGAAGTGTTCCTTCTTCCAGAAAGAGATCCACTATTTAGGTCATATCATTTCCAGTGAAGGAATCTCTGTGGACCCAAAAAAGGTAAAGGCCATTATGGAGTGGCCAGTGCCAAAGAATGCCCATGAGGTGAAAATATTCATGGGGCTAGCAGGTTATTATCAGAGATTTGTGGAAGGATTCTCAAAAATAGCGAAATACATCAACACTTTTCAGTGCAAGGGGGTCAGGTATGAATGGACAAAAGAATTTGATAGTGCTTTCATTGAGATTAATAGGTTACTAACTAGTGCGCCAATTCTATGAGTGTCGGATATGGAAAAGGAATTCACAGTCTGCATGGATTCCTCGAAGCAAGGGTTGGGGGCCATGCTAATGCAGGATGGAGGAGTGATATCTTATGCGTCAAGGAAGTTGAAGAAACAGGAAGAGCTATACGTGACTCATGATTTAGAGTTGGCAGTTGTAATGCTAGCTCTGAAACTTTGGAGGCACTATCTTGTGGGGCGAAAATTTGAGCTCAAAACGGACCATCAAAGTTTAAAAAATCTCTTCACTCAAAGAGATCTGAATGCCAAGAAAAGGTGATGGAGTGAGTTTATGAGTGAGTAGGATTTTTGTATTTCATACATCAAGGGAAAGGAAAATGTGGTCGTAGATTCCTTGAGTAGGAGACCATGTGTCTTCTCCTTGATACCTTTAAAGGTCAATCTGAGAGAACATGTGTTGACGCAACTCCAAGGAGACAGTTGGTATTTAGAGGTTACTTCAAACCTCCAGAGTGGGAGGAAATTAGATCCAAAGTATGAAGGATATAGTCTGGAAGTAGATGGACTGTTAAGATATCGGGGAAGGATGTACATCCCTAAAAATGGGGATATTCGAAGCATCATAATTAAGGAATCCCATAGAGCACTTTATTTTGCGCATCTGGGTGTGAAGAAGAGGTACGCAGACATGAGGAAACTTTTCTTCTGGGTAGGCATGAAGCGTGATGTAGTCCATTCCGTCACCAAGTTCCCAGAGTGTTAGCAAGTGAAAGTAGACAACCATCACCCGACAGGCCTCCTACAACCACATGATGTTCCTATGTCCAAGTGGGAAGTCATCTCTATGGATTTTGTTGTGGGGTTGCCGCTCACATCTCATAGACACAATGCCATTTTTGTGATAGTTGATAAGTTAACCAAGAGTGCTTATTTTATTTTGGTTAGAGACACTTACGATGTCACTGATGTGGCACGTGTGTTTGTAAGTGAGGTTATCCATTTGCATGGGATACATAAGAAGATCATTTCAGATAGGGACTCCGGATTCACTTCTAGGTTTTGGACAAGTTTGCACTCAGTGTTGGGGAATCAATTGAACTTAAGCACAACTTATCATCCTGAAACAGATGGGCAAACTGAGAGAGTAAATCAAGTCATGGAAGACATGCTTAGGATGTACATCATGGATAATCAAACCCAGTGGGAGAAGTACCTACCTTTGGTAGATTTTTCCTACAATAACAGTTTTCATAGCTCCATCGGAATGCCACCCTACGAAGCTCTGTATGGAAGACCATGTAGAACACCATTGATTTGGGATAGATTAGAAGACCGAGTAACAATTGGTCCGGAATTGATTCAAGAGATGGAGGAACAGGTTGTTCAAATTAGGCAGAGACTAAAGGAAGCACATGATAGGAAGAAAAGTTATGCAGATGCACACATGACCGACTGAAGTTATGAAGTGGGAGACCAAGTTTTCATTCGTATCAGGCCTAACAAGAGTACCATACAGTTCAGGAAGGGGACAAAGTTTTCACCTCGATTTATAGGACCATTCAGAATCCAAGAGAAAATTGGACCCGTTGCCTATCATCTCATACTGCCACCCCACTTGCATAAAACTCATAACGTTTTTCATGTATCTGTTTTACATCATTATGTTGTTGATGAATTACATAAACTGAATTGGAAGGAATTGCAGGTATCGGACGTGAGAAATCTCACGGTAGAACCATTACGCATATTGGACCGTAGAGTCTGACATCTTAGGAACCGTCTGGTAGACCAAGTTAAGGTCCAATGGGACAAGTATAGTCCAGGATCTACTACTTGGGAAGACACCGAGACACTACGACGAGACTATCCCTCACTTTTTCTTACCACCTAGAGAATATGTTTCTCAGAGGTGGGGTGTATGTAACACCACCTTTTGACTTAGACAGCTAGGATTACCTGAGGCCTACATACTTTTATTTTCTATTCACAGTGAAACTATTAAATGATACACTTAAACTTTTAATATGTATGAACCTTAATGAATGTTTAAATATATTTGGATAATGCTGGATACGATGCGATATATTGTGAGAATGTAAATTTTATGAATGTTTAAATGTTATTGATGATGATGGATATGATACGATCTACTAGGTGAATGTAAATTTTATGAATGTTTAAATGTTATTGATGATGGATATGATGCGATATATTGTGTGAATGAGAATCCTATGAAGGTTTAAATGCTATTAGAATGATGTTGGATATGATGCAATATATTTTGTAAATGATAAGTTTATGAATGGGTGTCGAAATTGAATCAAGGGATATTATGAGATTTATTTCTAACTTGAAAACTTTGATGCTAAGTTGTTGGTACACGGATACTGAATTGGAATGATGGTTGTATGCAATTACATGATGATAATGCATAGAGATGTATGAGTTTGTGTTATAAACTAATCTGTAGGTCATGGTCCATGAAATAGCCAAGGGATAATAATGATGAAAGTGAATGACGTGACCACTAGCTGAGAAACAATATGGTATAAATCTTGGTATGTGAAATTATATTGGTTTGGATACATTTCTATGATATGTGGACTAGTGCAGGATTTCAGGTGACGAGATTTCCCAAAACTGAATAAACTATGACAAAACTCCTAGCAACACGGTGCCACTGTATATTCCATTGCAGGGTGTGGACCCTAGTTATGATTAGGAGGGGTGGAGGCATTTCCCACCATGTATCCTATGAAACTTGAAGTCATGGGAGGATGGTGTTAGCTCACACTCCCCTAGACATGTGATGATGACTGTCAGTTGCCTACTGGGGAAGCTTGGTTGAGATAGTGACACTTCCACTTACGGGTTCTATTTGGAGTTAGGTCAATATAGTTGACGCTCCAAGATAGTCCAACAGAGGAAGGATAGGAATGAATATGGAAGTAAGTGAGGGAGGAAGGATGAGTAGAAATAATTGAGAAAGTATGGAGATTCGTCTTATGGTGGAATTTATTGTTTTTCCCTTCTAAAAAGAAAATGTTTGTGTATGAATATTCATAATTACGTAACTAAACCACATTTGTCTAATAAAATTGTTGAACTAGATAATTGTAATTAAAGGATTTGGAAAACATTTGATTGGTTTATTGTCTTTTATAAAAAAATAGTCTTGTTGATTGGATTGGATGCATACATAAAATTACTATAAGGGTGATAGTTATTGATTATTAGTACATGCACGAGACTTGTATGTACTAGCTACAGATGCATTTCTTGTACATGTACACTAGTATGTATGAGTTTTCTTGGCTTACTTACTAATAGTGTCAGTTAATTGTTATGAATGTGTGAACCATGTTTCTTTCCCTTTGTATCATGAAATACCTTAACTTCGGGACGAAGTTTCCTGAAGGGTGGGTGTATGTAACAACCTTGGTTAGATAGTTGCATAAGGTTTATTAAGTATAGTTAATTAAATAATTAACTGTCTTAATGTGTATTAGTTAAGTAATGATTAACTATTAATATTATTATTTATTTATTTATTGTTTAATAAATGTCGATTAATTAATTAAATGATTACTTAACACATTCAAAGATTTGGGTAATGAATTAAATGGATAAATAACTTTAAATTATTTATAATAAGACTTTACGTATGTAGGGGGGGAATGAAGCATGGGGTGGAAGGATAAGGTAATAAAGGAATCATATAAGGTGATAAAGGAATGGGATAAGGTAATAAAGGGGAGGATAAGGTAATTAATGGAGGATAGGGAGTCAGTGAATGGGGGGAGATATGACTGGGAAGAGTCCTACAGGGAAGGATTATGAAAAATTGGGAGGAGAGGATTGTATTTTGGAGGTTGTTATATATTTTACTGGTTTTGGGGAGTTTGGTTCTAGATTTTTGGTGAACCATTGCAGGGGGCATAAGGTTGCTGGGAGTTTTGGGATCGAGGGCCAGGATTCCTTATGGTATCATGGAGCTAGGGAGCTAGACAGGATGCTCCTAGCTAGCTGGGTGGTTAGTCTATTTTGGGTAGGGTTTGGTCAAGCAACAGGCTGGGCAAAGCACCAGGGAGGACAACCAAATTAACGGGAATTTAGCATCAGGCAAAGGTATTTTTATTTATGAATTTGCTGAGTTATGTAATTTATTTCATGTTGTGGATAAATTTAATTTTATGCTGAATATTATATGCTTATACGATGATTAATGAATTACTTATGCATTAAAAGAAATTTATGTTTATTTGTATGAATTTTATTAGGCTTACTTAAATTTAAGGTTCCTACACTTGAAGCCCGTATGTCTGAGATGCATTGGCCTGTGCCCTGTTTTTCTCACAACTGTGAGTCCTAAGAGTGCTGGCATTGAGATTCTAAACCAGTTGTGTAAGAGCCGTAGAAGGATAAGGACGGCCTAAGGGACTGTGTGGTAGAGAAGGGTGGAGGTCCATTCTCTTGGGTGGTACAGGATGGGTAGAAGAGATTTGGGTACTTGAATTATTGTGGGTACTGAGAAACTTGTGAGATCTTGAGATATGACTGGTTTGGGAACCCAAGTAACACTCTTGTTGGCCCTTGACCAAGTTTTGGGAGTTTCTTGGTCATGTTGAAATATTTTGGGACTTCGACAGCCTATCGAAGGAGGAGCGCAAGAAGAAGAGGAAATCACGGGATCTTGGGCCCCTTTTGGGCCTCTTTTTGGGTTTTTGGTAATATGTAATGGGAAAGGAATGTCGGCCCATGGGTTTACCCATGTTTAGGCCTATTTTTCAATGTATAAATAGATACCCAGATGATGTAGGAAAGAGTCGTTGAGCTAAGTGCCAAGTGTAAGTAATAGTTTTATATTCTTTGTGCATGTTGTGTGAGACTTGCAAGGCTAAGTGCAAGTGACTGTAAGAGATTGAGTAGAAGATTTTGTGCTATAACCTAACTCAGGGAAGGAGGATCTGGAAAGGTGTGCACAGATCTCCTGTCCTATGCGGAGTGGGGTTTGTGTGGCTCTGTGCATGTAGATGACTGATTGAAGATAATAAAGAAGAAGAGTTGGTGGACGCAACCCCAGGATGGGGGTGAACCACGTAAACACTGTGTTATCTTGCTTGGTTCTTGTCTGAATGTGTTTATGTATTCTTGCTTAGTTCTTTGAGATGATTATATAGATCTGCTTATGCTTAGTGCTAATGATGTATGGAATGTTAGATCTAATATACATGAATATTCTCAGTGCTTGATCAGTTACGTCCGGCCTATTTTACTTATGCTAAGTGCTCATATATGGTAGATTACTGTGAATACTACAAGGCTCTGTTTTATCAACGAAGTAGAAAATGATTGCATGTTAAAGAACTGATGGTGCTAAGTTCTTTACTAAGTGTATAATCACAGATCTGTGTCCCATCTAGGTTGCATACACTTGAGTCTTGCAACCACCCCTGCCTCTACCATGGGTGAGACTTCATCTGCTTCACAGGTGTTGCCAAAAGGGACAGTAGTTAGGGTTTTTTTGGTGCGCTCTTGTAGAGTTGAACCCTAGGTCTTCCCTTGTGCCAACAATGATGCACCATAATCTATAATTCATGAATCAGATGAGGAATTAATTGAAACCAGAGCATGATGATTACCTTTCTTAGGAACACTACTATAAATGGATAGAATTTCCAACGCCCTATTGTTGTACCCCTGACATTTGATGTCACTCAACTGTCACTTATGAGGGCTCAACAGGCATTGGAAAATCTCCCATGGTTTTTTCGACGTTGGACTATGGTCGGTATTCTGACTCCCCTAATGTCTGATGACCGACAGTCTTTAAAAATTTAATTTCAAAGGACAACCGAAAAACTACCGACGACGTCCACGGTCTACCGACGAATATTCTAATGCTATCCCACTGATGTGATCGACGAGCATGTTGTAGTTCCGATGCTTTGCTAGGAGTGTTTCCCATCATAAGTTTGACCTGTAGTAGTCGAAAGACCGACGAACCTAAATATTTAAAAAAAAAAAAATTGTTGAAAAGAGGGGAGGCATTATTTTTCTCAAGTTCATAAAAGGCATTGAAGGTTTCTTCAACACTAACCAACCCATTCTGGTTTCCAAATTATATAAGATCCCAGAGAAAATCATCTGTTGGCTCAATCTTCAACAAAGGCAGAGATGGATTACTTGTTGCAATTGGAAATAGGGCAAAGAAATGGCATGGAATTTATCAACATTAGTCCCTCATGGCCGCATAAATGTATTTTCCATGTTCATACCAAACCAAAATTTATTCACTTGTAGCACCTATGGGATTCACAAAACAGGTTTAGTAACTCTAATCATCTAGTCATACCATTTGTTGAAAGTGGCCTCATTGAATGAAAAATTCTTAGTGTCCTTCCAACTCTTCCAAGCATCAAATTTCAATGAAAGAATTTGTTTTTCTGGGCATGGGATAAATTTATCTTCCCTACAGGGGATTCCATTTCCACATCCCAAAAGCAACCTGTTATCACCCCATAAATTATGGGAATCAACTGATGACTTGGATATTATGGATATTATCCGTATTTAGTGCTTTTATTGGCATTTGATTTTTCATTTTGCAAATAATTTGAAAAAAGGAAAAAAGAAAAAGAAAAAGAAAAAAAAGAAAAAGAAAAAGGAAAAAGAAAAAGAAAAAGAAAAAGAGGGCATAAAAGAATTGAAAGAAAAGCCCCATGCAATAATAGTAACTTGGCCATACCTTTCAAGAATGACCAAGTTCTTTTTAAATTTAATGTTGCTATGTTAGTGAATAAATCTGACCAGACTGTCTAATCCTGGTCAGATAGCCCTTAGGTTAGATTAGTGAATAAATCTGACCAGACTGTCTAATCCTGGTCAGATAGCCCTTAGGTAG
>ML783379.1:164049-174239 GCA_009831015.1 Picea engelmannii | reverse complement strand
GAGATAGAATACATGTCCAGGGTCCCTTATTCATCAGCAGTTGGCATCTTGATGTATGCAATGGTTTGCACAAGACCAGATATTGCACATGCAGTGGGAGTTGTGAGCAGGTATATGAACAATCCAGGTAAAGAACATTGGGATAAAGTAAAGTGGATTCTTAGGTATTTGAGAGGTAATACTACCCATGCATTATGTTTTGGAAGTTCCGACACTTTTCTATAGGGATATGTTGATTCAGATATGGCAGGTGATAAAGATAGCAGGAGGAGCACCACAGGGTATGTTTTTACTATAGGTGGAACAACAGTAAGTTGGATTTCGAAACTACAAAAGGTTTTTTCACTTTCAAAAACAGAGGCAGAGTATGTTTCTACTACAGAGGCTAGTAAAGAGATGATTTGGTTACAGAGGTTTATGGAGGAATTGGGAAAGAAGCAAGAGAACAACAGGTTATACTATGACAATCAGAGCGCCATTCACCTTGCAAAGAACTTAGCCTTCCATTCAAAGACTAAGAATATATATTTGAGGTACCACTTCATATGATCTACCTTGGAAGATGGACATTTGAAGTTGGAAAAGATACACACTAGCCAAAATCCTGTAGACATGTTAACAAAGGGAGTAACCAGGGAGAAACTGAGTTCCTGCTCAGTTTCAGTTGGTCTTCAAGAATGAAGATGAAGATGAGAAATTTGCCAGGTCCAAGAAGGTTAAGATTCCATCATATACAACAGCGGTGGAGTTGTTGAGATCATTCTCCAGATGGGAGATTGTTGGTTGTGGAGCCTGATTATCTTCCTGATTCAGAGGTCTTTTACTTTCAGCCGTGTTTATACCCCATGAAGCATTTACACCGTAGAAGTATGTACACTCTTCCACACGGGGGAGTGAAGAGTGGGGGTACCCCCTCTGTGGGGTCCGGGGGGGCTATCCCCCCGGCTGGGGGGTCTAGGGGCAAGCGAGCCCCCTGCGGGGGTTCGGGGGCGAAGCCCCCAAAGGAAAATTTTCCTTGTAAATGTATATTGTAATTTCATTGTAAATATGGACTGTTCATTATAAGGTCACAGATCTAATGATAGAGATTATGTTAGGGTTTTTTACCCTAGGAGGAAACCCTCTTTTATGAGGGAAATGTATTGCGGCTATGATTGATGGCGAATATTGTATTTTGAGAGAGGAGATTGTGAGAGAAAGAAGATGAAGTTACAATGGGTTTTGCTATAGGTTGTATCCCTTCATTTGTTGGATAATAATAAAGGATGGACCTGGCAATTTCTCTGGTGGACGTATCCCACACTGGGTGAACCACGTAAATTCGTGTCTCTCTTGTATTATGTATCTTCTTTGTTTTGTTTCCGCATTTGTTTTATTTTATTTCTCCACGGTCCTGTTTTTCTAACAATATTCATGGCAGTAGAAGACTTTGATAAAGAAGACTCTAAAGAAGAATATGAAGAAGAAATTTAAGAGGTAGAAGTTGGCTTTTGAGAAGAATTAATGAGTGCCATAGAAGTTAGTTGAAGAGAAAAGAAGAAAAACAAGAAACTACAAGAATAACTAGATAAGAAAAAAGACACTCAAGAACTAGAACAAATGATCACAAAAATTAAGGTTCAACTAGAAGAAGATAAAAGAATTGAAGAAGCACTCAAAGAAAAGCTAGAAGGAAATGATAGGATCATTGGAAACCTGGAAGCAGAGATTTTCACACCAAGAAAGGATATTCAAAAGAAAAATATGCAGAATAGCTCAAAAGTTCTGGATGACATTATCAAGAGTCAAAAATCTTATCTTGACAAGTCCAGACTTGGATACAATCAGACAGAAAAGGGATCAAGCTCCAAAACAACAGAGCAAGAAACACATCCAAAAATTTAGGCATAAACAATCAAAGGGGATAAAAATATATACAAGGAAGATTACAGGGACACTCCTCCATCGAGAAGATTCAGATTTTAGAATCAATAACAGATAGACATGCCTCAATAAGAAGAAGGATTCATAAGAGCACCTCGTTTCATAAGATCTTCAACTACCAGGTATCAAACTATATTTTTTAGTTTATGTTATGCTTGTAATAATTTTGGACATAAAGATGTAAATTGCAGAGCTAACAACAGGAACAATAACTACTTTGAGAGCCATACACAAAGGGGTTATTCAAGAAGACCTTGTAAAACACAAAGAAGAAGTTACAATAGGTGTGAATCCTTGAGCACTGAAGTGGAATGTTACAAATGTAACAATTTTGGACACATGGCCAAAAATTGTAGAATGACAGTCCCTCCTAAAGAACCTCAATAGAGTCACAAACAAGAACCTTAGAAAATGACATGGATAAGAAAGCAAGATCAATATAGCAATGAAGAATGCACAGTCACTCTAGAAGCTAAACAGAAGAAACGTGGTTAGAATGTTGACAGTGGATTTTCAAAACACATGACAGGTGATAGAGACAATTTTCTTACATTACGAAAGGAAAGAGATGGATCAGTCTCCTTTGGAAATGATGATTCATCCAAAATCATTGGAAAATGCACAGTCCGAATTGGAAACAAGAATGAAAAGGCAGAAAATGTTCTACTAGTAGAAGATATGAAACATAATATTTTAAGCATGAGTCAAATGTGTGACCAAGGTCATAAAGTTACTTTCGATTCACAAAAGTGTGAGATAAGAAAATAAGGTTCATGGAAATTGATCGCTACAGTTGCAAGAACTTCAAGAAACATATATGTGTTAAGTGAAATTGGAAATGAAAAGTGTTGTCTAGGAAAGGAAGATGAAAGTTGGCTATGGCACAGAAGAATGGGTCACATGCATTTTGATAACCTTGTCAAAGTTAGCAAAAGAGAAGCAGTCAGAGAAATGCCCCAGATCACGAAGCCAACCAACACTTTATGCAAGTATTGCCAACAAGGAAAACAAACAAAGACCAGGTTCAAATCAAAGGAATATTCAACAACAAAACCACTAGAAATTGTGCATACTGATCTAGGTGGACCAACTACAACAAAAGGGTTAAAAGGTGAGAGATACTTTATGTTATTAGTTGATGACTATACAAGAATGATTGTAGTTTTATTTCTCAAGAACAAATCAAAAGCTTTTGAAAATTTCAAGATCTACAAGGAAATGGTTGAAAATGAGCTGGATTAAAGAATCAAATGCTTAAGATCAGATAATGGAGGAGAATTAACCTCAAAGGAATTTATGGACTACTACAACAATCATGGAATAAAAAGGCAATTCTCCATCGCTAGGACACCTCAATAGAATGGAGTTGTTGAAAGAAAGAACAAGACAGTACAATAAATGGCTTGAACAATGATAATGGATTCAAAGTTGACAGATATTTTTTGGACACAGGAAGTACATAGAACAGTTCACATTCAAAACAAAGTAATTCTCAGAAACAACACTGATAAAACTCTCTATGAGCTATGGAAAGGAAGACCAACAAATGTGAAGTACTTTAGAGTTTTTGGAAGCAAATGCTACATCAAAAGAGAAGATGGCAGAATGGGGAAGTTTGACTCTTGTGTGGACAAATGAATACTTGTTGGTTAGTCAAGTACAAGGAAAGCATACAAGTGTTACAATCTAAGATTAAACAAAGTTGTGGAAAGCATCAACGTAACAATTGATGAAACAGGCAGACTAGAATCAACGGAAGAAGAAAACAAATCAATGAAACACCTTTTAGAAGAAGAAGATGAAAAAGAAGAAGAAGAGGAAGATGAAGATGAAAAGAATCCGACAGAAGTATAAGAGAAAGTTCAACAAGTATCTCCAAAGACACCTAGAAAAAAAGTACAAAAGAATCATCCTTCAGATCAGATTATTGGAAACAAAGATGCAGGAGTTGAGACTAGAAGAAAAATCCGTTCACTAGAACAAACACACCTAGCAGTCTTATCTACAACTGAACCAAACTGTTTTGAAGAAGCCAACAAGGATTGATTTTGGAATAAGGCCATGGATGAAGAATTGGAGCAAATAGAGAAAAATGACACTTGAGAATTGGTTCCAAGAGAAAAGAATAAGAATGTGATCGGCACAAAATGGGTTTTCAGGAATAAATTGAATGAAGATGGACAGGTTACAAGGAACAAAGCTATATTGGTATGTAAAGGATATGCACAGATTGAAGGAATCAACTTTGAAGAGACATTTGCCCCAGTTTCCAGAATGGAAGCAATCTGTTTTCTTTTAGCTTATGCATGCTCCAAAAATGTTAAAGTATATCATATGGATGTAAAATCAACTTTTCTGAATGGGGAACTTGAAGGAGAAGTCTACATTGAACAACCAAAAGGATTTAAGTTGTCAGAGAACACAGATTATGTGTGTAAATTAAATAAGGCCTTGTATGGTCTAAAACAAGCTCCTAGAGCATGGTACTCCAGATTGGATAAGTATTTGCAGCAGGTAGGGTTCAGAAAAGGAAGTGCAGACAATAACCTCTACATCAAGGTAAGTTAAGGTAATATTTTATTAATTGAAGTTTATGTTGATGATATTATTTTTGGTAGTGATGATGACAGGTTAAGCCAAAATTTTTCAAAAGACATGTAGAATGAATTTGAAATGTCGTTACTTGGAGAATTATCCTTCCTTCTAGGACTTCAGATACGTCAAAGCAACCAAGGAATTTTTATTTCTCAAACTAAGTATATCATAGAAATGCTAAAGAGGTTCGGAATGGAAGATTGCAAACCAATTATCACTCCCATGCAAACCAATTGTAAGTTGAGCAAAGATGATGATTCAAAGTCTACAAATCAGAGGCAATATAGGTCAATGATTGGTAGCCTACTATATGTGACAACATCCAGACCAAATGTAATGCAAGTAGTTGGATAGGTGGAACGATTTCAAGCAGCACCAAAGGAATCACATGTATTAGCAGTAAAGAGGATCTTCAGATATCTCAAAGGAACAAAAGAGTTTGGATTATGGTATCCAAAAGGAAAAGATCTATCACTTATTGCCTACATAGATGCAGATTGGGCAGGTTGTATTGATGACTGATGAAGCACCAATGGAGCAATGTTCTACTTAGGTGAGTGTTTGGTATCATGGCTAAGCAAGAAACAATCATCGGTATCTTTATCTACAACCGAGGTAGAGTATATTGCAGCAACAACATGTTGTACACAGGTTCTTTGGATGAAACAAACTTTGACAGATATACAGGTTGAGTATGATGAGCCCATTCCAATATATTGTGATAATACAAGTGCCATCAATATCTCAAAAAACCTGGTGATGCACTCCAAGATGAAGCACATTCCAATAAAGTATCACTTTCTACAGGAACAGGTTGCAGAAAAGAACATTAGAGTTGAGTATGTGGGTACAAAAGAACAAGTGGCAGACATCTTTACAAAACCACTTCCACAGGAAGCATTTGAATATCTTCGCCAAAGACTTGGAGTTATTTCTACTCCAAAAATGAATTCTTTTTGAATGCTTATCTTATATGTCTTAGATGTACATGAGGAAGCCCCATAAGAGGACAGTCTGTCAGGGGGAGCAACCCCGGATGGAAAGATACCTTTGCCATTGATGACAAAGGGGGAGAGATTTATCAGATGCAGAGGATAGAGGCATGGTTCCAGGGGGAGAAAATTTATTAGATGCAGAGGACAAAGGCATGGTTCCAGGGGGAGCATGAGTGATATGATCTCAGTATTGCATCAAAGTGTTTCCATCAATGCCAAAGGGGGATATTGTTGATTAAGGTTGGTTGTCATTGATGTCAACCCTTGAAGAAAGCCCCGTAGCACAAAGGCTTGGGTAATGGACCCAATATCGTTTGATGTAAATATGAATCATTATTGTTTTTTCATGGTTGATAAGAAGTAAATATGGATGAACTCCAAAGTGGTCCCCTTATGGTGAAATCCCTCACAAGAAGATGCTTTGTGGAGTAAGAGAACCCATTCTTAATTGTGGAATAAAGAGATGAAGGAAATTGATTTTGTCAGGGAAAATATCCTAGATGGATAGTTCTTTTCATTTCATTTCTGGTGGTATGTGGAACGTCACATAATTCCTCATGGTTAGAGAGTTATGGCCATGAGAAGTTGGAGACCCCAGGTTTGGGTAATGTACCCAAGTTTCTTTGATGGGTAACAATATGAGTTATGATATATTTTCAGATAATACTATTCTATATGGATAGTACATGCCAAGCCATTTCTGGTGGTATGTAGAAAATCACATAACTCCTCACGGTTTGAGAGTTATGGCCTTACGAAGTTGGAGGACCCTCATATATCATATAGAAGCCCCAAAAGGTCAAAGTAGTCAAAGTGGTTTAAGAGATTTTAAAAGGTAAATAATAAAGTGAAGTGATGAGTGTATTATAATCCAAAGTGAATACAAAATAAATTATTTCAATAATAAATTTAATGGAGAAATTAGAAGTGGACCCAACCCTAAAATAAGGAAAGTGGGCCAAGTGACCTAGAAGATGTTTTTAAGGAAGCTACTTGGAGAGTATAAATAAGAGGCAAGGCTCTCTCATTTGAATAAAACTTGAGAATATTGGATATATATATATATATATATGTGTGTGTGTGTGTGTGTGTGTGTGTGTGTGTGTGTGTCTAAGGTAACCAAGGATATATAAACCATAATTATGAGTGAAGGTGAACAAAAGAAGGCCGAAATGCAAGGAAGGATAAATTCTTTTGATGGTGTTTTCTAAGGTATGTTATTTACAGGTCATCTCACCATTTTCGCTATAATTGTTTTTCTATAATGATTCATACCATGAAATTGCTATGAAAGTGAGAAAACATATCCAAGTATTTGTGGAAAAATATTCAGCTTGTCGTTCGTTGTATTTTTGGAGTTACACGCCGTGGAAAATAGGGTTTGTGGCCAGTCCTGAAACTAGTCAAAATTAGGTGTTTCAGGTAAAAACATCATAACTTCTTCATAACAGATCCAAATTTAGTGAGACCAAATTTGTTAGTTAGGGTATAGTCTGTATTATCCGTTGTAATAGTTTCAGATCATTTCATCAAATATTTTGTGCGGGGCATTCTCTACAAGGTCTCTCTCTAGAATAAGCCAGAATTCAACAAGGTATGCCATTTTTACTATAACTCCTTTTCTGAGAGGCTCCAAGTAGTGAAACTTGGAGGAATTTCATTAAACACACTAAAGAACATTGTGTATCAGTTTCATATTTTCATACATTACAGGTTCAAAGTTATGATTACTTCAAGTTAGGGTTGTTGACTAATCCAAAACTAGTCATGTGAGACTAAAGAAAAGTTTGATGAAAATGTTAGTCTCTTGTTTTTAAAGTTAAGGAAGGTGTTGAAATTACTAAGGAAACTGAGAGGGGGGGGTTTGAATCAATTTTTATTGTGCTTAAACAATATTAAGTCTATTAATCCATTTTTAATCTTTCATCAAGTGACCATCAATATTATACATAATATGAACAACATAAATAATGAGCATCAATCACACATAAGATATACACAGAGACAAATTTTCATGAAGAAACCCATAAAGGGAGAAAACCTCTTCTTCTTCGAAATGATAGGAAGACTTTTAAGTTCTGTACATCATCTATGTTTGAGCACCAACTCAAAGTTACGCTACTACCTCTATTTTACAAGCTCCAACTTGTTAAGAGCACCAACTCTTTGGTTTCTCTGGCACCGACTAGAAGGAAGCATAAAATCCCTGAGTGTTCCATCACCGAATGGATGGAAGCACCTACTTCCACTTATACAAGCACCAACTTGTTTGAGAGCACCAACTCTCTGGTTTCTCTAGTGATCCAGGGGATCAAATTTTGCTCAAAATTCAAAGTGCTCAGAATCACTTCAAATCAAACGGGTGCATAGGCCTCATCATCACGAACCCAACGCAATTCAAACGGGTTCAAACAGACATCATATGAGTGAGATATCGCCTTCTGTTCAATTTGTCAAACAGGCAAAAATTTGTTGACTGTACAGTTCGTACAGTCCATACAATTGCTAATGTGGCACACTGATGTGGCAGGTGCTGAGTTGGCAAGGTTGTATGCTGACATGGTAGGTGCTGAGTTGGAAGATAGTTGGAAGTTATGAGGTCCAATCACTTATCGACACATGTCACATTTTTTGACAAGTGGGATGGTGCCACGTGGCCCAAACATGGGCTTCCACATGGCACCATATTAAATTTGGTTGTTAAAATTATATGGATTCCATGGGGATCGAACCCCAAACCTCTCTCCATGGTGGAGCACCTTCGCATGGTGTGGGTTACCAATAACCCACGCTTTGTTGCTTATTCTATATGGGTTTATTTATATTTAAGTTTGAATTGTTGTATGGTTTAGGCGCGGTTCGGGATGGGGCTAAGCCCCAGCCCCCATTCACATGCGTATAACCATGTGACCACACCGCACACATGTTTCAAATGGTTTCAAATCCCCGCATGCCTGGACACTTGTCACTTTCCCATATGTTTGGAACTTAGCCCTTTTGTGTGTGGGGGACGCAGTCACATGGCCATGCGCCCAACGAATTTGTAGTTAGGGGGCTAGGTTCCCTAACTGTTCTATAGTTGTGCACATTTTATGGTTATGTGCGTGGTGCTAGGTTTAAGCACGAAAAAACACAAAGAGGCTAGGTTGGACACACAGAGGTGCATTTTGGTGATCCAAAGACAACAAGTTTGAAGGGGAACTTCCAGTAAGCCTATCTTCTTCAATTTTTGGCCAAATCAGGTGCCAAAAAAGCCTAGATAAGGGTTTTTGGACGTTCTGAAGCCATTGGAGCCATCTATTTGGCATTTTGATCATTGTAAAGAATATATTTTATCACTTTGAGAAAATAATACAAAAGATCCATTGGAAGCTGGACCAGGAGATGTAGCTCAAGAGAAGGGTGAACTCCTTTATCATTTGTTGTGTTATGTGTTTACCGTTCACTATTATTTGCTGGTTATTATTTGCATATTGAATGTGTAATTTTCTCTTAAATTTGTGTTTGCAAATTGATCCTTTTTCATAAGCACACTTAAATAAAACTTTGCAAATATTTTCAAGAATACAAGCCTTTATCATTTTCAGATCAAGTTGGTATCAGAGCATAGGTTTTTGAAGGCTTGATTATTTGCAAGTGTTTTTTTTCTGATGTTCACAAGGTTGAAACTCAAAAGAGGAGAAGGTCAACTTGTAGAGACAAGTTCTCATCCTTCAAGAAGAAATATTATACTATCACCTCAAGCTTCAAGGAGGCATTCACCAAGTATGGCTCATGAAGAGAGTCATGAAAATTTTCCTACAAAAGATGAAGATCTTAGAAAGGATTTCATGGATATGAGAGAAATGATGAAAGTCTTGTTGGAAGAAAGGAATTCAAGGTTGCAAGGTGAAGGCTCCAACCCTTCAAAGAACAAGGGAGACAGTGGTGATAAAACTCCAAAAGGAAATGGAGGGAATGGTGCTACTCCACCTCCCTCACCTCCATCTTCCTCTTCTTCTACCAGCTCACAACCTCTTCCAAATTCTCCAAGGGGAAATGGTAAAATTCCTCCACAAATTCCTTTGTTAAAGCTTGATATTAAATTTGAATTGCCAATGTATAATGGAGAGGTAAATGCTGAGAAATTAGATAACTGGATTCGTTAGATTGAGGTGTATTGTAGGATACAAATAATTCAAGATGATGAAACTAAGATTCAACTTGCTTCTTTAAGATTGGATAGTGTAGCACTCATTTGGTGGGAAACCAAGACTCAAGAGGACATGGAGAAACATGGTAAAATTTTAACCTCTTGGAATGATTTTATTGTTGCAATCAAAAAGAAATTTTATCCATTAGCATATATGCAGAAAGCTATTATGGATTGGCAAAATTTTAGACAAGCTAAAGAGAAAAATGTGCAAATCTTTACTCAAGAATTTAGGAGAAAATCTTTGGTTTTGGGAGTAGATTTGTCTTCTCAAGAAACTTTACTCAAATACATTGGAGCTTTACATAGTTACTTGAGACATACAATGCTCATGTTTAACCTGTCAAATCTAGATGAAGTTTGTGTTCAGGCAACTCATTTGGAAGCAAGAGGAAGGAATGAAACTCATGAGGGTAACAAGAAGCCTTTCAGTCATGGAGACAAGGGAAAGAGGAAGTTCAAGGGAAATGGAAAAAAAAATGTTG
>ML783379.1:97445-138292 GCA_009831015.1 Picea engelmannii | reverse complement strand
AAATCTCTTAAACCACTTTGATTACTTTGACCTTTTGGGGCTTCTAGATGACATATGAGGGTCCTCCAACTTCGTAAGGCCATAACTCTCAAACCGTGAGGAGTTATGTGACGTTCTACATACCACTAAAAATGGAATAACATGTACTATCCATATAGAATATTATTATCTGAAAATATATCATAACTCATACCGTTACCCATCAAACAAACTTGGGTCCATTACCCAAACCTGGGGTCTCCAACTTCTCATGGCCATAACTCTCTAACCATGAGGAATTATGTGACATTCCACATACCACTGGAAATGACATGACAACAACTATCCATCTAGGATATTTTCCCTAACAAATTCACTTTCCTTCATCTCATTATTCCATAATTAAGCATGGGTTCTCTTGCTCCACAAAGCGTCTTCCCGTGAGGGCTTTCACCATAAGGGGACCACTTTGGAGTTCATCCATATTTACTTCTTATCAACCATGACAAAACAATAATGAGTCATATTTACATCAAACACTATTGGGTCCATTACCCAAACCTTTGTGCTATGGGTCTTTCTTCAAGGGTTGACATCAATGACAACCAACCTTAATCAACAATGCCATCATCCTCCTATATCCAGGAGGTATATGTATAACACAAATACAAGCATTCAATTAATGCATTTCAATTAAAGGGCACAGGTTATGTGAAATACTTATCTATTACAAGTTGTATCCAACCAACCTATTGTGGGTGTTTTCCTTTCCACCCAACCGTAGGTTTAAAGGCATTCACTCTTAGCACTTTGGCCACCCCCCTGCCAATCCATAATATCACTAGGGAAACTTCTACAAATTATCAAATATCCTCTCTCTCTCATAGCCTTTGTGAGGTTTATCAGGTGCTCCCTCAATATCAATCTCATGACCTTCTTCTAAGGTTAGGTTTTTTGGGTTCTCTTTCCAAAATCAAGAAAGGTATCAGGGAGGTTACTCTCCTCCACCTCTCTGGCAACAATAGAAGTCTCCTTTATTCCCCACTTTTCTTAGGACCTCCATGGGGTTTATCATATCCCTTCCCAACTAGATTTCCTCTATACTAGTGAGTCCCTTCACAACTACATTGTCCCTTGACTCCCTCTCCTTCTAGCACCGATCTCTTTCCATCCAACACCAAGTCTACGACCCTTTTTTTCTCTAGTATGGGCTTCAGGTATTCTTTGCTCTAGTTCATAACTCTTCCACATGTTCTCTAATATTTATATTCCATGTGCTCATGCATTATTTTCAACAATTATCTTCCTCAGAGATCGAAATCATCCTCTGTTTCTCTCCTATAATGAGAACATCTTATTCTTTCAATTATTCTTTGAACTGGAGAGCTTCACGTGCTCTCCTCTTTCTCTGGTACATTTCTTCTCTTCCATGCCTTCTCCCTTTTTTTCCCAAGGAGGTTCCAAACCTATCCTATTCCTTCTATCAAAAGGAACTCGGGTCAATCTGGGCCTTTAGGAAACTGCACTCTGTTGTACCTTGGGTGACAATTTTTTGTCTCCTCAACCAGAGCCTCCATGTCTCCATTCAATGGGGTAGTTGTTTGTTCAACCACTAGTCCTTTTCTCTTTAACTAATTTTTCCTTGGGATCAATATGAGGCTTATTATTTCAACAAATAGAATTTGTGTCATTTTTATATAATGATCCCTCTCTACAATTTCCTCACTCTTTCCTCTAGTGATATCATGGCCAGTACTTCAAGGATTCACCCCCATAATAGTTAATGGAAATATAAACAATAATACATTTACATTTTTCACTTGACATAGCTTGGTAATAATAAGTAATGATTAATTACAAGATGGGGGAAACAAGGGTATTACAATTGCCCCCCTTCAAAATAACATCGTCCTCAATGTTCTTTCTCAGTAACGCCTATCATTCCTTTGTCATTCATCTACTTCAGATATCTTGATCTTATTTCTTGGTCAGGTTCTTTCTAGAACCTTGGCCTTTGTCACCTTCCTTCAATAATTTTGGACAACAAGCATATTAATCACAATTTCATGTGAAAACATCTTACTGTTGTTCAAAATGAAAGAGTAAAAACTTCATAATCCAACACAATACTTATCTATGCGGTTCATGGGTCTGCATCCATATGGTTGTCTTGTGATCTTAGCTCACTATTTCTTCCTTGACATACCCATTGTGTGCATGATCCAAATCAATAGTTTATAAGAATGATCAAAGTATCCTCTTCCTTGCGGTCACTCACCCTCCAAGCCTAGGCTCATGCATCCCCTTCTCTTCTATATAGTCCCTCAGGAGATCCATCTTTCCTTGTCAAGTATTTATTACACAAGAATAGTTCTAAATAATTCATTGATCATTACAGTCAAGGCATCCCTTTGAATTGATCTGCCAAGGAATCAATCTGTCTTATGTTACCACAACACAACATATTCTAGGGTGATCATGACTTACCAAAGGGTTATCATGTGTCAACAATATCCTTTTTCATACTTTCCAGCTTTGAAAACCTTCATCTGTCCTCCCTAGATAGATATTTTTTGTCTCACCCGTATCACATGTATACAAAAATTATGAGATAATATCATCTATTTCAAATTCATAATTTTCTTGCAAATATGTCACCCACAGATTTCCAAATTCCACATTGTTTTAGATCTATTCTACACAGGAACTATATTCACAAGTATGGTGATTTCCTTCCCATAGTAGTTTGGCTCAGCAGGAAATTGTTCTTCCTTATGGTATTACAAAACTACCATATCCAAGACCCTTTCTTCCTACAATTTCAGCATTCCTCAGCCAAACAAATTGTTAGTTCTCATGCACATTATATTTTCATTGCACACTTATAGTGGCTCAAAAACAATTTCATAACTATGCATACTAACAATCAAATTCATTTGCTCAAAACGTAAATACCACTCCTTGTAGTTTGGCTCAACAGGATATTGGTATTCCTTATCGGCTTACAACACTGCCATATCCAAGACCCTTTTCTTCCTTCAATTTCAACATTCCTCAGCCAAACAAATTGTTAGTTTTCATGCACATTATATTTTCAAAACTATGCCTGCTAACAATCCAAGTCATTTTCATCTATTCAAGGGTGCAAAGAAAAAGGAAATACCATTATTTATGTATGCATCCTTTCAACATACCAAGTTTTCCAAATGAAATTCAAATATCAAATGACTTTAATCAATGTGCCAATAATCATGGCCACATTCATACCCAATGTTACTTTAAATTGGGTCCAATTTTTCCACACTTATGGAAAGCACTTTGTCATGATTTTTTGGAGCTCAACCAACCTCTTCACCATAAGGTTTAATCATTCTCATTCACTCTTACAACATGACTATGCTTCCTGCTAGAAGATGATCATGATCCCAAATCAACACATAAGAGTCTAAAAGTTTCTCTTCAATGCACCCTAGCATTCTTCCTTCATTAGTAACTAGGGTGCCAACACTCATGGCCACCAAAATTCCCTTTTCTTTAACACCTCTATAATTCAAATAGAGTGTTGGAAGGTCCTCCTTCCTTAATGTGCAATCCATTGTCTTCCCTCTTATGAAAACTTGCATTTCCTCCATGCATTCCATGCAATGTGCTAATTATGAGCACATTTCTTCCCAATCTCCTTATATTGGTTTTTTTACCCATGGTACTCATTACTCATGCATTTTCTTCCAGGGATTATAGCTCATTCTTGACTGGCATAGAATTCCTCTCTCTATTATTCATATTCTTCTTTCCCAAATCTTACCCTGCTTGGGTAGAAATGGCATACAATAGCCACTCAAAATTATTTGCATATTAGTAAGAAATTAAGATTACTTCAAAGGGGAGGGATTCTTACCAAATTCCTCCATACCTTATGCCACACAGGCATGAACATTTTTATACATGTTATGGATTCTAGCACCCTTTCTGATATTGCCTCATCAGTAGTTCTTTATGGAGACTTTTAAAGTCCTTTAAACAAATTTCAACAACACCCTTCTCGTATTCATCCTTTGTTTGAGGTTTTCCATCATAGGTAATTGTCTTTCCCAACAACTCCAATTTCTTTCTACACATGACATACATAACAAATATATTAGTCGTCATGTAAAATAAAAATGCATGTATCATGGAATTCAAATCAATAAAACATTTTCGGATATGTCCTAGCATATCTTTATGCACTTCATCACATTATCCTTAATGTTTTTCATGAGTGAAACACAATCAATTCTCAATTTTTTTTACAATCATGCAACCATTATCACTATGGTGGAAAAATATTTACTTTCATCAGCACACTAGTTTCTCATACTAGAGAAAACATAATATACAACAAGAAAGGAGTTAAGGGATTTTCCCTTTTTCCAACTCCTTCTACAAAGCCTCGAACTTTCATTCCAACTGAGTTATTCCAAGGCCTCACCGCCTTTGCTTAATATGGCTCAAAAAAGTCTATTTATTTAAACATACTCATTGGTTTATTTTCCTTTTACCAGTTGTATTTGTTTTCACAATTGTTCCTTTAAGGACTACAACTCTGTTAATAAATTTTGAGTTTTTAAAGGAAGAAAAGTATTCCCCCTTTTCCCTTCTTTTCTTCTGCAATTTACACTCTGTTGGGATATTCCTTCTCTTTTCCTTGATTATCCTTGGTTAGGATCACCCTAAACTTTTGGATACATCAACATGTTCCAATAGCAAATTTTTTTATTCATAATGAATCATCAAAATGGTCAACATTCATTTGTTAGTCTTCTTCCATTCATGCATTGTGTTTTAAAATGTAATCTAGGACTCTTATATATATATATATATATATATATATATATATATATATATATATATATATATATATATATATATATATATATATATATATATATATGCTTGCAACCCACTGTTTAATTCTCAACAATCATTAAAGTGGTGACTCTATTTTTCTAACCGAGTATTTATAGAGTTCCTCCATAATGAACTCCTTCAACATGCAGCTTCCTTATTGCATATCCTTCACTATCTGTGATGGATTCAACCTTGAGTCAACTTCAACTTTATCATTTCAATTGTTTACCAAATATTCCACAAGGAATATAAACATGCATCTTTATTATGCATCTAGATTATTTTTCCATGCATGTTCCTTGTTTTGTTAGCTTACATCCGTGATGCTCTTAACCACATGCATAATCATAAGTCTATGTGTATATACCATAGGTATACTTTACAACTTACATAAATATTTACATTAAAATCATTTAACTCATGGTTGTTCACAATTGTTCTCATGCGATCCTCAAAGGCATAATCATGTTGCCTTTTATCATGACAACAGAGCATCCTTGCTCATTTACTCTTTCTTCTATTTATACTAGCTTCTCCTGAGGGAATGGAACAAATTCCCCTCAATCTATTATTCAAAACAAAAATTTCATGACTCATCAAAATAAATTCAGCCATGCATCCATGGTATTCATTCAATCTTGCCAAGTGTAATTCTTGCCTTACATTTCACTCGTCCAGGAAGTCACATCATGCCTTTAGTATACATATACTCATACATCATACATGTGCATAACTTGCACATTTAATATCCTTAATTCATATCGACTTGGTATTAATATAAGTCTTCATATCAAGTAACCTCACAATGCATTAAATTCATGCACTGAAGCATATACAAACATATCTAAGAACTCATCATGCAATCTCATTGCTTGCACCCTTTCCATGTCCTTCATAGAGATATCAAACTTCTAGATCCTTCTCCAAAGGATATTACTACCATTCTCATGACAAGTTTCATAGAGATACTCAACATTGAGTTTCTCTCCTTGTTGAGAGCTTGTAGCCATTCACATGATATCCACCTGGAAAGTTTAACAAACATAGTCATAACCATGTCCCCCTTTCCTTATGAAAATCAACTATAAAGGAGGCATTTTTCCTCAACTACTCTAAATTTTTTCAACAATCCAGAAATACCATCTGGGAAATTCCAACAGTTTCCAAGGAAAAAAGACATCTTATCAAGCTTCTTTTTCATGCCTCAAACCATTTTTGGTTAACAAATGTTTTTATCAAGGGACTCATTTTCTATATTCCCTCTCACTACTACTTGAGCATAATATCAAGCCATACCTTATATGGATACCATCAACCTATGGATGTCAACCTGACCCATTGGTTATCTAGAAGTTCCCCAACACTTCCTTTATCACATTCAAGATCAACATTTCATTAACCATTTTACCTCATTTATCATGAATTTTAGTGTCTAATAAGATTTGGACTGTTTCCTTAAATCCAAAATACAATTTTGAAGTCTGTTACTTACTAAGTATTTTAATACAAAACTCCAGAGCATATTTAGATCATAATCAGTCTTGGGAAGAAATTCCATCTCCTTGTTTTAAAATTTTTGTAGAGGTTCTAGTTGTTTATGTCTATCTTCATAAAAAAACATAAGATAGGTTGTACATGTAGATCATCCTTAACCATTACACCCATAATTTTTGCTTCTATTCATCAATAGACAGGGATGGAGGTCACTCTCCTCTTCCCATAGGAATTATGGAAGATTATTTTTCTATCCACCAAGCAAGTGAGGATGGGTTGATTTCTCACTCAATCACTGCATATTTCTGCAGCTCCCTTTATCATCTTGATTAGCAAAATGATTCCCAACAATTCCTATACCAAAAAATAAATTTGTTTCTTAGTTCTCTTCAGAACCAAAGAGTTTCACATGCTCTCCCTTTTCAAAAAATGGTCACTAGACCCATTCCTCTTCCATAGACATGCCCTTAGGTTAATAGGGATACACACTCCCCTAGCACAACCATGAGCTTTTGAAATTTATCATGTCATTCCACTTCTTCCATGATGTGCATTCTCGGTCCACATGACTTCTTTTATTTACAAATAGGGATTACCCCAATAGGAAGTTTTTCAGTTATGGCATGTTAAGTAGGATTATCTCACCTACTTCCATAAATCCTCTAGACATAGAGGATTGTATTACCAATGCCAAATTATTCATTTAATAAACACTTTTAATTAACATAGGCTTCATTAATCCCACTTTTAGGAAATTTCTTCTACCTATTCAGTCAATTTTCCCTATGAACTCAAGAATTCCTTAAAATAGGTTTATGGCATTTGCATCCAAGTTTTATTATTAATGCCCCTCAATGATGCCGAAGCATCTCCTTCAAATTCAAAGACGCAAGCGTGGAGGAAAATATATGACATCTAAGAATGATAGAGTTTCAAATCAACAATTAACTCAGGAGTAAATCGAGTTGTTGAGATATTTTGGAAACAAATTTTTTAAATACGTCATGTTTTTAAAGTCGTATAGGAATGTAAGGGGTTGCAGATATAGAGTGTTGACTCTTATATGGAAATAACTGTTAGTTATTGTAATAGGACAAAGTAAGTAACTGCTAAGAGTTTGATAAGATAGGTTGCAGACAGAACGATGAGAGCTCGTGGAGCCAATCCTTATATAGTTTGTTGTTGCATTGTAAAAGTATCACGAGATAGGATGATTCTGAGATAAGATAGAGTAGAACAAAATAGAGTAGAAGAAATATGCAGTGAAGAACTGCAAGATTATGTAATTTGTTTCATGAATGAATAGAACAAAAATAATTATCCCAAATCTTGGACTGTGTTCATTTAAATGTGTGATTGAATGAGTGTTGCATTCTGTGTATGTCATTTATTTCATTTCATTCATGTATGATTGTTCAAGAAGTTGATCATATGAGTTCGTGATGAAACTGGATAATTTTCAAATGTTTCTCTTCTGAAACTCGTATGCAAGGTGTGCATCCCAAATGCAAGGAGTGCATCAACTAAGTCTCAGATTGACTCAGAAGAGTTCAGAGAGAGAAAAAAGGAAACTTAGGCCAGGTGCAAGGAGTGCACAGCGTCAAGGAGTGACCAAGCATCGAAGAAACCGAATAGAGGAACACCAAGAGGGCGAGAATAATTTATTTTCAAGAAATCCTTCGAACTGAGTTATCGAAATCCTTGAATGAAAGGAGTGCATGGGAAATCTAAATCCTTTAAGGATCAAGATCAAAAGAGATAGAACTTTTCATAAGTGTTGACGAGATCCAAGAGTCGGACTCGTAGGAGGAGAAAAGGTCGAAACCTTTGAACACTGATAAATATTCTATGTCGGATGAAATCATAAGCTCAAGAGGAGGAGCAACAATGGCCATTGGATCATAGTGCAAAGGATCAACAACTGTGTGATCAGAGCAAGGGGAACAAGCCTTAGCACTTCACACATGCAGGAGAGAGAACTTACCAAAGTTTTGAAGTCCCGAAGTAGTTTGGGACCATCCATCGTCAAGGAAGACAGGTGGCACAAGATCAACAGCTCCAGAAGTTTGTGGATGAAGAGGAAGTGAAACACCCGAAGTAGGATCTTGACCGTTGATTTCTAGTAGATGTGATTCGTCAGATCAACAACTTCGAGAAATCTATTTGAGAGTTTTTTTGTTGAGATTTGAGACTCTCGAAGCGCAAATAATCGAGAGTTGTCAATCTGCATGGGGACACTTTTCAACAGATTGCGAGCTCCAGGTAAATTGTAGTGGGGTTTCAGTTGAGGACTGAGACTGTCGAATCCCGAATACCCGAAGTGAATCTGGACCACCAGATCTAGAGGAGACATGGCATAAATTTGTTAACTCCGAGTAAATACTCGAAGTAATCCTGGATCGTTAGATCATGTAGACACATGTTAGTGGATTGTAGCCTTCGAATAAAAGTCATTCGGAAAAAGGGTGGAGTTTGAGATTTGAGATTTCAGAAGTCCGAAGGCCCGAAGGAGATCTCAACCGTTGATCAAGAAGAGGGCCACAAGACCGTTGATTTAATTGAAAGGTAAAACACCTGAAGTATAAGAAGGGTCATTGATTGAGAAGCATAGGTGTCTGTAGATCATCAACTCCAGAACTATTGACGTACGGAGGAGAGCAGGGTTTGAGAGTTGAAACTCCTGAAACCTGAATCATGAAGGAGATCACATTCGTAGATATGGAAAGGGCAGATTTATACCGTCAGTTTAGAAGTACTGTCAATATCGAGAGATCGACGATCCCATAGAATTGCGGGGACAGGAGTTGCGTGAACTTTAAAACATTGAGGGTGGGACGCAATCCAGATCGTCGTTTTGGCAAGAGAGAACGTGGAGGCTCGAAGAGAATTGCGGGCTGAAAATTAGTTTGAACCAAACCTCTTTTGGCCATGCCCGAAATCATGTGGTCATGAGAGGTCATTTCCCAAGGTCACATCAAGACGGGGCTTATCAAAAAAGGAGCTAACACCCAGTACTCTTAGATTTCATAGGAGAGAGAAAGGGAAGGTTGTGGGTACCATAAGACCTACACCAAGAAGCCGAAAGGGCCTGTGTTCAGATACAGAAAGAGACCATTAAGGTTTCAAAGGGTCATTTGACTCAAGAATTGGAAATCCTTGACTGGAAGGTCATGTAGCCCTATGGGGGAGTAGGGGGGTTGCATCAGGTGGTATTAGAGATGATATTGAATTTGTTTGTAAACAACAGACAAAGGAGAAAGGCAGTAAATTGGTATCAAGAAAATTTTATTTTTGTTCATAGGAATCAGAAGGTGACATAGTGAAATCATGCCACCCAGAAGGCGTAGAGCGAATGCAGAAATGAAAGAAGAAATGAGGTGACTCAGAATGAGACTAGATGCCATGGAAACAATGTAGAGGAGAGCACCAGATGCTGGAGATATAAGTGAAGCTGAGAGAGAAGAGATAGAGGTCGAAGAAAATGTAGCAAAGGATGTTGCACAATATCGCTTATTGAAAGTTGTTTCAAGAATAGGGACCATAGCAAGAATAGACGTACCAATGCATGAAGGAAATTTGGAAGTAGAAAAACTGTTAGATTGGGTACGTGCTATGGAAAAGTACTTCGATTATGAAGATATCAAAGAAGACAATATGATGAAGCATGCAGTGACAAGATTGAAAGGTCATGCAACGCTATGGTTGGATGAACTGCAAACCAAATGTAGGAGCAAAGGTAAGTGGAAAATTAAAAACTAGGATAGGATGGTAGCCAAGATCAAAGCCAAATTTATCTCAAAGGACTATCAAATCAATCTGTTCAGAATATTGCAAAACCTGAGACAAAAAATCTTATCATTGAAGAAGTACACTGAATAATTTTACAGACTGAACATCAGGGTTGGACAGAAGGAGAATGAAGAGAAAATAGCTAGATATATCAATGGGCTGAGATATGAAATACAAGAGGAGATTAGCATGATGTTTGTTAGTAAAGTCGAGGATGCTTATCAAGAAGCCTTGAACTATGAAGATAAATTGGCTAGGAAACAAAGCCATTGAAACAGAGGAGGAAATTCAAGCAGAGGTAAGGGAACCAGCTGAGAGAAGTTCCAGAAGGAGAAGCATGAAGCTGGAAAATAATGTAGTCACCCTGAGAAAGGTGGAAGTTCTAAATAAGGACAACATGGAGGGAGAAGCTCTTTTCCCATAGGAAGAGGAAGATCCATAGGAGGCGAAGTTAGATGTTATACCTGTGGAAAAATAGGGCACAAGTCTTGGGAATGTCCCGAGAGAAAGAAAGAAGGAGGAGGTGAAGCACACATTGCTGAAGCACAGAAACATGTGGAATCATAAGCAACAAAAGGAGGAAGGAACCTCATGATGAGGAAGATTCTTCTTAAACTAGAGAAGGGGGTATGGGAACCATTTCAACGAACAATTCTATTTTGAACTACTTGCAATATGAAAGACAAAGTTTGCAATCATAGACAGTGATAGCACTGACAATCTAGTATCCAGAGAGATGGTGGAGAAGTTGGAGTTGAAGACAACTGCACATCCAAAACCATACAAGGTATCATGATTGCATAAATGACATCAAGTAATGGTAAGTCAACAATGCCAAGTTGAATCTAAAATAGGAGGTTATAGCGATGAAATATTATGTGATGTAATTCATATGGATGTCTATCATATTTTATTGGGGATACCATGGAAGTATGACATACAAGTTATTCATGATGGAAGGAAAAATATGTATACCTTAGAAAAGAATGGTAGGACACATATGTTGTTACCAACAGAAGAAAAAGAGAAAAAGAGGGAAGGTAGTTCAAGTATACTTCTCATGAGTGGGAAAGAACTCTTGAATGAAATCAAGAAGGAAAAAGAAATATAGATTGTTGTAGTGAGGAAGCCTAGAGTTATCCTTACAAATAATTATGTGGAATATTTTCCTGAAGAAATCCAGGAACTGTTAGAAAACTGTGTTGACATAGTAGTGGATGAGTTACCACACTCATTGCCACCCATTAGGAGTATAAGCCATCATATTGACCTTATTCCAGGAGCTAGTTTACCAAATAAAGAATATTATAGGTTGACACCTAGAGAGAATGAGGAAGTCAAAAATCAGTTCCAGGAATTGTTGGATAAAGGTTTAGTCAGGGAAAGCCTAAGCCCATGCGTAGTACCAACTATGTTAAGTCCAAAGAAGGATGGAGGATGGATACTGTGTACATATTCCAGAGCCATCAACAAGATAACCATTAGGTATATATTCCCTTTACCAAGGATGGATGATTTGATGGATTGTTTAAGTGGAGCAAGCTATTTTTCCAAGATAGACTTGAAGAGTGGATATCATTAAATAAGGATGAGAGAGGGAGATGAATGGAAAACAACATTCAAGACAAATGAAGGATTGTTTAAATGGTTGATCATGCCATTTGGGTTGAAAAATGCACCAAGCACATTTATGAGATTAATGAATGAAGTATTGAAAGACTTCATAGGAAAATTTGTCATAGTATATCTAGATGATGTACTAATCTTTAGTAAGACAGAGAAAGAACACTTAAAACATCTGACATCAGTGATGGAAAAGTTGCAGCAAGAGAAATTGTTGATAAATATGAAGAAAAACTCTTTTATGAAGAAGGAACTCATATATTTGGGTTTTGTGATCTATTCAAACGAATTGAATATGGATCCTATAAAGGTGAGAGAAATCAAAGAATGGTCATTGCCAAGCAACATATTTGAGGTATGAAGTTTTCATGGGTTAGCAAGTTTTTATAGAAAGTTTATTAGAAATTTTAGTGGTATATGTGCAGCCATGCTGGACACTGTGAAGAAGAAACACAAGTCTTTCAGTTAGACAAAGGAAGATGAAAAAAGTTTTAAAGTGTTTAAAGAGAAAATCACAGAAAAACCAATTCTGGTCTTACCGGATTTTGGAAAAACGTTTCAAGTGAGATGTGATGCAAGTGGATTAGCTATTGGAGCAGTATTGAGTCAGGATAATAGGCTAGTTGCTTATTTCAGTGAGAAGCTGAATGACACCAAGAAAAAATTATTCCACCTATGAAAAATAATTTTATGCAGTGATTCAATCTTTGAAGAAGTGGAGACACTATCTAATTCCTAAAGAATTTGTCTTGTACAGTGATAATGAAGCTTTGCAGTATATTACTAGGCAAGAAAAGTTGAATCAAAGACATGCTAAATGGGTAGAATTTATGAAAAAATTTACTTTTGTTATTAAACATATTACTGGAACTTCTAACAAAGTTGCAGATGCTTTGAGCAGGAGGAGTTTAATTGTACAGGAATTTCAAGTGGAGACCTTAGGGTTTGAACACCTCAAGGAGATGTATAAAGAAGATGAAGATTTTAAGGAAGCTTATGAGGCATGTAAGAATCCTTTGTTGGGAGACAAAATCCCATGGACAAAATATTTGATCCAGGATGGATTACTATTCAAAATAATCCAATTGTGCATGCCAAGATGCTCAATGACAGAGAACCTGCTAAAATAGAAACACAACAGAGGTTTAGCTGGACATTTTGGTCATGATAAGACATTTGCACAATTGAGTAATTCATATTGTTGGTTGAGCATGAGGGAAGAGGTGAAAAAAATTGTGAACAAATGCAGGATTTGTCAATATGTGAAAGGAAGACAACAAAACACTAGTTTGTATCATGGATTACTAATTCTAGAAAGGCCATGGGATGCAATCAGTATGGATTTTGTATTGGGATTGCCTAGAACTTAGAAAGGGAGCGATTCCATATTTTTGTGGTGAACAGATTTTTAAAAATGGCACATTTCATACCATGCTAGAAGAAAAATGATGCTACACATATAGCCAATTTGTTTTTCAGAGAAGTAGTGAGACAACATGGATTGCCTAGGAGCATAGTCTTAGACAGGGACACCAAATTTGTAGGACACTTTTGGAGGACTCTATAGAAGAGGTTGGGGAAAAAATTGTCCTTTAGTTCATCATATCACCCTCAGACAGATGAAGAGACTGAAGTAGTAAACAAGAGTCTAAGAAACTTGTTAAGGATTTTAGTCACTAAGCAAGGTCATCAATGGGATCAGATTCTGACACAAGCAAAATTTGCATTCAAAAATTCAGTGAACAAGAGCACAGGGAAAAGTCCATTTGAAATTGTGTATGGTATACAACCAAGAGGGATTACAGAGTTGAGAGATATGAATCAAGAAGAGTTCAGAAGTCCTGGAGTAGAGGATTTTGCAACAGAAATGCAGAAAATCCATGACAGAGTCAGAGAACAACTACATGACAACAGCCAGAAATACAAGAACATAGTTGATCAAAAGAGGAGAGAAGTTCAATTTGAAGTTGGAGATGAAGTTTTAGATCATTTGAGAAAAGAAAGGTTTCCAAGGGGAACGTATAACAAGTTCAAGATGAAGAAGATAGGACCATGCATGATTCTTAGAAAATTTGCAGCCACTGCTTATGAAATTGAGTTGTCGGATAATGTTGGGATATCACTGATATTCAATGTTGTGGACCTATATCCTTATAGGAGAGATGAGGCAGGAGAATCAGATGATCAGAAATAAGTTCAATGGGAAGAAAAATTGCCCATAGTAGAAAAACCTCAAATGGAGAAAATCATTGAACATAGAGATGGAAAGAAGACCAGGAGGAAGACATATCATGAATATTTAGTGAAGTGGAAAGATAATCCAATGGAAGATTCAATTTGGGTCACAGAACTTGATATTTTGAAGCATGGGAAAACAATGCAGGAACTCATGGACAAGATTCCATGAATATTTTAACCAGAGGAGTATGATGCAGGAGCATTTCCTTCAAAGTCAAAGACATAAGCGTGGAGGCAAAGATATGACATCTCATCATGAGAAAGTTTAAAATCAACAATTAACTTAGGAGTAAATCGAGTTGTTGAGATATTTTGGAAACAACATTTTTAAATATGTCATGTTTTTAAAGTCGTATAGGACTGTAAGGGGTTGCAGATATAGAATGTTGACTCTTATCTAGCAATAACTGTTAGTTATTGTAATAGGAAAAAGTAGGTAACCACTAAGAGTTTGATAGGATAGGTTGCAGACAGGACGACGAGAGATCGTTGAGCTAGTGCTTAGATAGTTTGTTGTTGCATTGTAAAAGTATCACGAGATAGGATGATTTTGAGATAGGATAGAGTAGAAGAAAGATGCAGTGAAGAACTGCAAGATTATGTAGTTTGTTTCATGAATGAATAGAACAGACAGAATTGTCCCAAATCTTGGACTGTTTTCATTTAAATGTTTGATTGAATGAATGATTCATTCTGTGTATGTCATTTATTTCATTTCGTCCATGTATTATTGTTCGAGAAGTTGATCGTATGAGTTCGTGAAGAAACTGGATAAGTTTCAATTGTTTCTCTTCTGAAACTTGTATGCAAGGTGTGCATCCCAAACGTAAGGAGTGTGTTGACTAAGTCTCATATTGAATCAGAAGATATTAGAGAGAGAACAAAGGAAACTTAGACTAGGTGAAAGGAGTGCACAGCGTCAAGGAGCAACCAAGCATCAAAGAACCAGAACAGAGGAATGCTAAGAGGGCGAGAACAATTTCTTTTCAAGAAATCCTTTGAACTGAGTTATCAAAATCCCTGAATGCAAGGAGTGTGTGGGAAGTCAAAATCCTTTAAGGATCAAGCTCATAAGGGATATCACTTTTCACAAGTGTTGATGATATCCAAGAGTCAGACTCATAGGAGGAGAAAAGTTTGAAACCTTTGAAGACTGATAAATCTTATAAGTCAGATGAAATCAGAAGCTCAGGAGGAGGAGTAGCAGTGGCCATTGGATCATAGTGCAAAGGATCATCAACCATGTGATCAGAGCAAGGTGCACGATCCTTAGAGCTCCACACATGCAGGAGAGAGAACTTACCAAATTTTCAAAGTCCTAAAGTAGTTTGGGACCGTCCATCGTCAAGGAAGACAAGTGGTGCAAGATCCACAACTCCGGAAGTTTGTGGACGAAGAGGAAGTGAAACACCTGAAGTAGGATCCTGACTTTTGATCACTAGTAGATGCCATTCATCAGATCAACATCTTTGGGAAATCTATTTGAGAGTTTTTCTATTGATATTTGAGACTCCCGAAGCGCGAATAGCCGAAGAGTCTAGAGTCGTCGATCTACAAGGGGACGCTTGTCAACAAATTGTGAGCTCTGGGTAAATTATAGTGGGGTTTTTATTGAGGAATGAGATTGTCGAATCCCGAAGACCTGAAGTGAATCTATACCACCAAATCTAGAGGAGACATGGCGTAAATTTGTGAACTTCGGGTAAAGACTCGAAGTAATCCTCAATCGTCAAATCAAGTGGACATGCGTCAGTGGATTGTAGCCTTCAAATAAAATTCATTGGGAAAAAGGGTGGAGTTTGAGATTTGAGATTTCAGAAGTTGTAAGACCCGAAGGAGATATCAACCATTGATCAAGAAGAGGGCAACATGACCATTGATTTAGTTGAAAGGCCAAACACCCGAAGTAGAAGCAGGGTCATTGATTGAGCAGGACAGGTGTCCGCAGATCGTAAACTCCGACAGATTGATGTATGGAGGAGAGTAGGGTTTGAGAGTTGAAACTCCCAAAACCCAAATCATGAAAGAGATCACATCCATATATATGGAAAGGGAAGATCTGAACAATCAGTTTAGAAGTACCCTCAATATTAGGAGATCGTTGGTCTCGTAGCATTGCAGGGACATGAGTTGTGTGAAATTTAAAACATTGAGGGTGGGTTGTGTTATCACCCCATAAGTTATGGGAATCAACTGGTGACTGGGATATTATCTGTCTCTAGTATTTTTGTTGACAAATGATTTTTCATTCTGCAAATAATTTGAAAAGAAAAAGAAAAGAAAAAGAAAAAAGAAAAGAAAAAAGAAAAGAAAAGAAAAAAGAAAAGAAAAGAAAAAGAAAAGAAAAAAGAAGAAAAGAAAAGAAAGAAAAAGAAAAAGAGGGCATAAAAGAATTGAAATAAAAAGCCCCATGCAATAATAGTAACTTGTCCATACCTTTCAAGCATGGCCAAGTTATTTTTAAATTTAATGTTGATAGGGTAGTGAATGATTTGGCTAAACAGTTTGATCTTAGACAAAGTGTCTAGGTTAGATTAGTGAATAAATCTGACCAGACTGTCTAATCCTGGTCAAATAGCCCTAGGGTAGAGTAATTTCTTAACCCAACAATTTAATCTGGGTTAACTGTCATAGGAAGATAGGTTAGCATGTAGGTTAGTTGCTTCATTGTTTCACTCCAATAAAACCAACTTGAGGTCAAGATTGCACCATGTCTCAAAATCCTAAAAGATAGTTTGGTCGAAGCCCCTTGGTGGTGTCTATGTGAAAAGTTTGGGAAAAAACCCATAAGATGCACCTATCCTAAGTTTTCCCAACACATGTTTCTCTGCTCCTGATTTATGCTCCATGCACTTTTCGACGGTCCAGATCGCGGCACCCAGATCTACGGTGCACAGAGCATTCCGGACCCCCCCAACCGTTCTTCTTTTAACCAGGGGGGGGGGTCCGGAATCGGGGATAAGACTTGCACACATCTGGATGACCCAGGGACGAGTGCTTAAATCAACAATCTAGATTGGATTCCAGACCCCCCCGTCCGTTCTGCCTTTAATAGAGGGGGGGGGGGGTTCGGAATGAGTGATAAATGACATGCTAAAATCTGTGGCCAGGAAACGGGCGCGTAGATCAACGACCCTAAATGATTTTCGGACCCCCCCTAATGACCTGCTTTTAACCAAGGGGGGGGGGTCCGGAATGGTTATTCTCCTCTGGCAGGCCCCTTGTCATACGTGGCGTCAGTCTATTTGCCCCGAAGTCCCATCAACCATCTGACATCTGACAGCTCCCATCACTCATAGGCACCATCTTCCACTGATTCCACTTGTTCCTGAGTTATGTCCCATCCCATAACTATTGTCAGTCCATACTATCAATCCCTTACCCTTTTCACTCATGACCAGCCCCTTATTGCAACTTTTACCTCCAATCCCTAGCTGCCACATCACCCGTTCATATTTTTCAGCCACCGTCATCTGCCATATCACCCCTAAGAGGCCTGTTGTTCATTTATTATGGGATAACACACCCGTTATCCTGTTGACCTGTCTCTTGCGCTCAACCGACCCCAGTTTTGAATAAAACTACCGTTATTCCCCCTACATTCGCTATTCACCCATCGCACCAGAAAATTTACCTCTTACTCCTCCATTGCATTTTTTTCACCTTCATCCACAGTCAGTCAACCCCACTAACTTCTTGTTTATTGCAGGTACTGTTGTCGAGATGGCACCAAAGCCAAGACAAACAGAAGGAGAGGAGAATCCTTTTCTGCTGCCTCCTGTTGACTTGGACAAAATCCCATTGGTCAACAAAGATAGATTGATCATTGATACCAAGTGTGATTTCAATTTTTCAGACCTCCAGTCATGGCTCCAGGAGGTTTTCCTAGACCAGAGTGATGAAATTGGACTCTGGGAGTCCAATTTACCCCTTTACCTTTTTCCCCAAATACACCATTTTCCCGAGTTCGCACTTAAATTCAAAGCTCACTATATTCCCAATCAGAGAGTCGTCATATCCTCATCTGGAGACACCTTGTTCCTCATCACTCTTGAAGACATAGACCAGATGATGCAAATTCCCTGTGCAAACTCTGCGGCCCCTTTTAACCTTGAAATCCTTACAGAGTTGTATCAGAAGATGAAGTTTCCCCAGAGAACTCAAATATTCAAGCTTTTCCTTCCCACCTCCGCTCAATTCCCTTCAACAAATCCCCCTTACCCATCGTCCATGTTCTCCACCAAGGGAAACCAGGTCATTTCCTCCCTTTGTGCTCTGTTAGGGTACTATTCCGACCAATGGGTAGATGATCCCATTCTGGGTTTTCTATCTATTTTCTCCAATGATGAAAAGCCCACCACTCAGTTTGATTTCAGCACCTTCTTAGCAGACAATATTCATGAACAGTTCATGAATTTTGGCATGGAAGGCATGTTCAGATACTCGTCTATATTGGCATACATGTTTGTTTACTTCCAAGTAGATAAATTTAGTTTCTCCATGCAGAAGATGGACGCAGATGGAAGGCCTTAGCCAGTCACAGCATGGACCTCTTTGCTGAAGCATAACTCCACAGAGTATAGCTTCAAGGATTTCATCGATTTGTTTTACCACCCGGTGGTAAGCATGTTGAGTGGCAAGCCCGAGCCTAGAATAAACGATGAAGTCTATAGAATTCTGCATCTCTCGGAAAACTCAAAGACCGGAGATTGGTACCTTTATCAAAACCACACCGAGATCAAAGTATTCGGATGTGAGTTGGTGCCCTACAAGCTGCCCAAATATTTTTTGGTAAGAATCTTTGCTTTAGAGTATATAAGACAAATCATGAATTCATATGACATCCATTTTGTATCCTTGAAGAAAAAGCAGCAGCTCAGAATCAAGGGGTAGATTGGCTCTTTCATCTGCAACAACTGAGGCACCGGGGAAGAAACTGACAGGATGTTGAAAGAAATGAAGTTCTTTATGAGCTTCCCATGGCACTATGATCCATACGGGGTCATCTCATAAATGCGGGTGAAGAACAAAAATATCCCGTACGTTCACGAAGCTAAGCCCGAGATTGAGAAATTCACAAATCAGACTGTGTGGGTGCCTGACACCTTGGTTGAAGTGGAACAGCAGGTTCCCCCGACCACTATACCACCAACTTCCATGCCACAGGTCCCTAAGGAAAAAAGGCCTCGACAAGAATCATCTCCGCCTGTCATGGAGGTGTTGTCCGAAGAGTTCCAGTTGCACACTAAGAGGCCCAAGACAACAACAGTTCCTGGTTCAACCAGAGAAATATAAGTTTGGCCTACCACAGTGGTCAAGTCTGTCATTCCACCTTTCGACTCAACCCTATATCAAGGCATCACCCTAGCAGTGCCAAAGAAATCCTCAGGCTCCCCCCTGGACACTCAGCCGAGCAAGACTGGGTGCAAGTTGAGCATCTTTGAGAAGTACAAGATGATTAAGAAAAATAATCAAACCCTTACCAGCAGTACTTATCTTCAATTTCGGAAGCAGACGTCGACTGTGCATCATAGGTTGTTGTCTGCATTTGACATAGAAAAGGGTAGGATGCACATGGCTTTCCTTCAGGCGTAGGTACCAGACCCCAAAGTGATCACAGACTACAAGAGGGCCACCTTCAAATTCCAGACGAAGGACGTGCACCTAGCAGATCAGATGGATCTGCACAAATAGACAGGGGAGATGGTGTTCCATACGTTGGCACATTCTTGAGCTTCTACTGCAAAATTATAGGTATCATTGAACAATTCTCAGACACAACTCAAGCTGGAGAAGATATCATCCTTCGCAAAAGACAACAGAATCAAAACTTTGGAGGAGTTGGTCCTCAAGATCGGCTATGACCCCTCCAATGTCAAAGCTGCAGAGGAGATGATAAACAAGAAGAATGCAGACATCACCACTTTAAGGAAACAACTGAAACTCCCGCCCACAGAAGACTCACACGCAAAGGAGATAGCAAAGAAAGAAGGTGAGAAGGATGAAATTCTTAAGCTTCTCATGGAGCAGAACGCACAGCTCAAAGAAATGGAAGCTGAGATGGAAAGATTATTAAAAGAGAAGGAGAATATGAAGCCAATGGAAGTCATTCCATTGAGTGCCATCCCAATTTCAGGAGCAAGCACAACAATAGTGACAACAATCCCATCTGCAACTCCAGTGACATCACAAGAAGGGACATCTGACCTCGCCAAATCCATGGAAAAGATGAACCTGCAAGAGACAGAAATCAACAGGCTTAAGAAGGAAGTTGAGAACCTCCAGAAACTCAAAACTTCTTTCCAGACCAGTCTCTCCAAGGAAAAGCAGGTAACTGAGCAGCTCAGGAAGGAGCTACAGCAGCTCCAAAAGCAAACAGTGGCAGGGAAGACTTTGGATGAGGTCAAAGAGAATGTATGGACAGACATCACAAAGTCCATAAATGAGATATGGCCCATGATCCAAATTATGTTTGAGCAGAATGAGTTGGTCCAGAGGAGCAAACAATCCATTGATAAAATCATAGTAGAATTGGGAGATAGACCAACTCAGGCAAATGATATCATCAAATTCCTCAATTCTAAGACCAGAGAAGAAATAGAAGAGCTTAAGATAGAAGACAGAACAAAGACTATCCTTGAGGTCAAAAGAGTTTTGAMCAAAAGAGGATTAATGCTTCAACTGGAAGAAAAGGTTCAGATCATGGACCAGGGGGTACAAAGGTTCTTCAACAAGATCGAGGCTCTCCAGAAGAAAGGTCTCCCTGGTCTGAAGGTTATTAATGATAAACTGATGACACTCCCAGATTATAAAAAGAGACTATCTGAAGTGTCTAAGGAGAATTCAAAGTTTGCTGGCATACAAGGGAGAATCACCAGCAAAGCATTCCTGGATGCTCTTCAGTTGGACATCAGTATCCAACATGAGATTCGATACATATTCCTCACTAAGCTCACATTCGCCAAGTATACGGAAATGGACGAAGTGTATCAGAGACTGCTCAAAGTCACTGTGCCTAGTCATCTCAGATGGGAGGAACTCTGTGATCTGCTTGATTAGAAAATGAGCTATCTAGGTCCAGTCACCTGTCCAGTCAGATGAGGTCGTGCAAAGGCTTCATCAACAGTCTACCCAGAAATTCTGCATGCAATTGCACCAAGTCATCAAGCAGTTTGATTAGTTAAATTAGTTAGGCTAAAAATAGAATTGGCACATCCTGATCAGTTATGACAGGAACGATTGTAATTTGAATTATAAATACTTCACCTTTCGAAGTATTGAGGGTTGTTGATCTTCACACCCTGACGCTATCAGACTGCTCCATTTTTATGAGATCTGCCATTAATAAAAAGGAGGCTCTTTTACAGGATTCTTGCGTGTATTCACTGGTGATGTTTATTCTCTAAGTTGAATGTTTTTCTTGCTTTGTGATCATATTGTTTTCTGAAACTAATCTTTAAGAGTAACGTATGTTGCAGGATTTATCTTTGATACCCTGTTTCCGACTCTAAAAGATTTTAATGTTTATCTTTTGATGTTTTCGATTAAGAAATTCTTAACTACTTCTTAGTTTAATTTATCTTTCTCATCTTTTCTTATATCCATCATTTAAGCTACTAAAAGATCCAGTGAGTATATTATCTTGCCCTGTGAAAGTCTTCTTTTCTCATTTCTGGTTGAATTTCGTATTTAATTAAATACAGACCCCATAGCGCAATGGAGGTGTAGATTGTCTCAACCAATTAAAAAACACTTTGATAACAAAACCTACAAATTTCTTTACCTAGACTAATATATAAATTGAAAACATAGCTAAATCATATAGAGAGATCCCTCTCTGAAGCTGGAAGGGCTAGATCCCAGCTTTAAAAGTGGTTGGATAAAGTTACCTTTGTAGATTTCTTCTGTTTCAACCTCTAGGAAATTTACCAAGTGMTAACATAATGGCGACCATACTGGGGAAGAACTAAAAATTCATAATTTCATGTTTTCTTTCCCCTAAAAAGAAAGTTTGAATTTGAGAAGGAAGTAATGTTTAGAAGTTGATTAACTCTGTACATATTATTTTCAGATTCGCAAAATTAAAAAAATATATAAGAAAAAAAAAACCAAAAAGAGTTATGGCTTCCAAGAAAGTTCATACTCGATCTCATCCAAACCCAAAACCCACGTTAGTGGTAGATAACACCGAACAGTTTCTCAAGCGAAAGACCTTAGCTCCCGGTTCAGTGAGTCATATTCCCCTTCATAAGTCTCCTTCCTTTTATGAGAAGTCGGCTACCTCCCAAAACCTTGACCTCGATACCTTTCCACAACAAAGTCTTGTTAGAACATGGTCTGACAACTTTGTGACTAAAATCATCTTTGACCCAACTGTTCTGCAACCCCGAACCCCCGAAGTTTTGTCTCCCATGATTAAACCATAGATCACTCTCTCAGTACTATCCAGTCCCTCTTCATCCTTGCCTTCAGCCGCTACCTCGCCGACCATCCAGTTTGTCACCCCACCTCCTCCACCTATCATGGAAGCTTGATATTCTCCCTTGGTTTTGTTGCGCCACTACATGCAATGCCCCAAGACTATCAAACTAGACTTCCACAGTTCGATGCAACAGGACCTTTAAACGCCCAACAACATGTTGACAAAATGAATGACTATTTTTACCTACAAGAAGTTGATGAGGCTGACGTTCAAATGCGACTGTTTGCCCAAAGTTTGACAGGTGATGTCAAGAAATGATACAAAGATTTACCTGCCACCTCAATCCCTGACCTTGTTGCTTTTCAAAGGATTTTTCTTGACAAATGGGAGGTAAAGAAAAACCCTCTCCAGATATTGTCAGAATACGAGAGTATAAAAAGAAATCAAGGTGAGACGGTACAGGATTACTGCACCCATTTTAATAACCTGTACAATGCAATTCTAGCCGAAATCAAACCTCCACAGGGCCTGGCGTTGATAAAATTCCCTGATGGTTTTGATGCCGATATGTCATACCAATTAAGAGAAAGAAATTCTACCACCTTGGCTAACATGAAGAGAAGTGCTATAAGTGTGGAGACCAATCTATTGGAAAAAAGGGCATGTCAAAGGTCAGAAAGGAGAGTCACAATTAAAGAAGAACCTTCCACATCGACCACAGATTCCAAATTGGATTCTTTGACCAGAGCAGTGGAAATAATGATGGAAAGACTTACTGTGTCAGACATAAATCCTCTAAGAGAAAACCCACCTGCTCCCCAGGTTCAAAAACCTAACTTTAGGAGAAACCCTCCTCAGATCAAACAGAGAGATCCTAGGGATCAAAGAGAGAAAAGGGGCCTAGATCAGCACATTAGACCTTCCCTGCAAGAAAACTATGTTGATGAAGGGGGGAAGTGATTGAGGAATTGGAGGACACTCATATCAACCTCATGGGTATTCACGACAATGAAGCTATTTTCCTTACCCAAGAAGAGCAGGAACTCTTTCTTCTTAATCAAACCAAAGTAAGTGAAGAAGTTGAAGATGTAGAACAACAGGCCTTTGAAAATGCTATTTTGGAGGTACACCGTCAGTACAATCTGCGGAGTACGAAGAATGAAGGAAATTCCCCAAAAAAGATGAATGAAACACAGAAGGTAGTCGAGACCGAGAAGACTCTTGAGAAGACTACTACCGAGAAGACTCCTGAGAAGAATAATGCCGACGCTCCCGTGAAGAAAAAACTCACCATTCTGAAAAGGCCATCACAGCCCGAGGTTTCACCTATTAATCCACCCAGTACTTATGGGCAGAAGAATATGGTGGACCAACCAGAATTGATGAGTCAAGGCAGAGCTCCTACACCCTTTAGCCTGGAGGGGGAATTGGCCAAAATAAAAATTCCCATCCCACTTACAGAGTTGATGAACATAGGAAGTTATCGTTCATAGGTGATTAAAGCACTGGACATTAAACCTAACATAGGCACGAAGGCCTTAACCATTGTATCAGCAAGTCATTCAGACACTGTGAACCTTACTGATGATAGACTCGAGCTTCTTTTCGGACCTGAAGTAGATGGTCGAGATGATACTGGTGAGGTCGCTCCTTTTTAGATCAGTCTGAACATACACAACTTGATCTTGCATAATGCTATGCTGGATTTGGGTGCCTCCCATAATCTAATGCCTAAAGCAGTAATGGAAAAACTAGGACTGGAGGTCACCAGACCATACAAGGATTTACACTCATTCGACTCCAATAAAGTTAAATGTATTGGTTTGATCAATGACCTATGCATCACCTTGGTTCAGATTCCTGCGAAAAGCATGGTAATGGATGTGGTGGTTTCAAACATCCCACCGAAGTATGGAATGTTGCTATCTCGGTCTTGGGGGGAGAAGTTGAAAGGAACCCTGTAGCTGGATATGTCTTATGCCACTATCCCAGTGTTTGGGCAGTAGAGGAGGCTATACAGAGAAACATTGATGAAGTACATGGTTAGTAGCCAAGAGAAACCGCACAATTATCCCCTTTACTCTGCACATTCCAATTTAGATTCGTTTATCTTGTACAATGATGGTGACATGTGAGAGAAAGATACTCAGTTGGTGGAAGACACATCTAGTCAAGATGAAGGCCAAGAAAGCATTGAGGTAGCAAAGATGAAGAATGTAATAATGAAAGAGTTACCCGCTGATTTCTGGAGTATGGATTTCGACGGAGCCGTGAGCAAAGAAGGAGCTAGAGCAGGAGTCTGGTTGCACAATCACAGAAACAGGTACTCGAAAATCATTCTTACAAATTAAATTTCCAATGTACTAACAATATTGCCGAGTATGAAGCCTTGATGCTCGGCCTGAAGATTTTGAAAAAGGTTGGTGCTAAAAATATTATGGTAAGAGGTGATTCTGAGTTGATAATCAAGCAAATTAAAGGTGAGTATGCTGCGAAACACCCTCGTCTTAGAGATTATAGGAATGTTGTTCTTGATGCCTTGAGGTGTTTTACTGAAGTTGACTTGCAGGTAATTTTGAGGGGATAGAATATTCTGGTAGATGGATTGGCCACCTCAGTAGCCACCTATAAGATTCCTTTATGCCCGACTCGTTCATATACTATCGAGGTGAAATGTAGACCAACCGTTCTAGACAATATCAGGTACTGGCAGGTGTTCAGTAATGATGATCAAATTGAAGAATTTCTGCAGTGTAAAAATGATTTTGAATGTACAAATATAGATTTAGAGAACGAAGATGAAAATGTAAATAGTTCTGATTTTGAAATTGATAGTGTAAATACCGTAGATTCAGGAGAATTAGGCGATGACAAATTGGATGCTGACGTTTTACAGTTGAAAAGCAATGTTTTACCTAGAGGCCTAGTTCCTTTAGAGGACTTGTTCGATTCTAAAAACGTGGCCAAGAAAACAAAAATCAAAGCCCATGGACAGGATGCAGAGGATTGTAATATAGGGACTGAAGAGAAACCTAGGATGGTCAAACTGTCTAAATCATTACCCCCAGAGAAAAAACTCAAATACATTGAGCTGTTCAAAGAATTTTCGGATGTATTTTCCTGGGGCTATGAAGATTTGAAAGCCTATGATACCAACATCATACAACACAGGATTCCAATAAAAGAAGACCAAAAACCATTTAGGCAGAAACTTAGGAGGATAAATCCCAAGTTTCTCCTTCTAATAGAAAAGGAAATCAAGAAAATGTACGATGCCAAGATCATAGTTCCATTACGTTTTTCCAAGTGGGTTTCTAATCTGGTCCCTACACGTAAGAAAAGAGGGGAAATCAGACTCTGCATAGACTTCCGAAATATGAATAAAGTCTCCCTGAAGGATAATTACCCCTTACTGAAAATGGACCACATCCTGCAAAGGGTGGTCGAGTCCAGTCGAATTTCTCTGCTGGACGGTTTCTCAGGTTACAATCAGGTCTTAGTTCACTTGGACGACCAAGAAAAAACTGCTTTCACCACACCATGGGGCACTTTCATGTATGTGAAAATGCCTTTTGGTCTGATGAACGCAGGAGCCACATTCTAGAGGGCAATGGATATCGCCTTCATGGAAGAATTAGGTAAGTTTATTGTCGTCTATTTAGATGATGTGACTGTGTTTTCCCAATCTGATGACGAACACCTAAGGCACCTCAGACGAGTCTTCGAGAAGTGTAGGAGGCTTGGGATTTATTTAAATCCAAATAAGTGCCTTTTCGGGTTAGAAGAAGGCAAACTTCCAGGACATATCATCTCAAAGGAAGGAATCAAAATAGACCCCAGTAGAATAGAGGCCATACTAAAATTAGAACACCCAAGAAACCTCAAAGAACTACAGTCTTTTATCGGAAGAATTAAATTTCTACGAAGATTCATTCCCAATTTGGCAGAACTCCTCAGGAACATTACAAACATGCTTAAAAAGGACATAAAAATAAAATGGGACTCTGAGTCCAAACAATCTTTCGAACAAGTCAAACAAGCACTCACAAAAGCCCCTGTCTTGATCAGTTCGGATTTTACTAAGGATTTCTATCTCTTTTCTTTCGCCTTTGAACATACTATAGTAGTGGTGTTATTGTAGAAGAACAACAAAGGGTATGAACAACCCATATCTTTCTTTAGAAAAGAGTTAAGGGACGCTTCTCTGAATTACAAGATAATGGAGAAACAAGATTTTGCTTTGGTAAAATCCATAAAAGACTTTAGGGTCTACATTCTCCATTCCCACACCATAGATTATGTTCCGAATGCGGTAGTAAAGGACATCTTGACCCAGGACAATCCGGATGGAAGAAGGGGAAAATGGATTGCTATCATTTTAGAATACGATATAGAGATTAAGCCCACAAAACTAATCAAAGGTCAAGGCCTTGCTAAATTAATGGTTGAATCTAACTTCCATGCTCTTGACATTAGTTTTCTAGATGTGGCAGATGAACAGGGTGAGATGGTGACTCCAAGCATGAGAGAGGTATTTCTAAACTCTCCATGGTACGCAAACCTTATTTTTGTTTTGCAAAATCTACAAGCTCCCCCTGGTTTGACTAAGACTAAAGCTAGATTTTTGAAGTTGAAAGTTTTGAAATTCTGTATTCTAGAAGGAAATTTGTATTGGAAAGATCCTGCAGGCATTTTGTTAAATTGTTTATTAAAAGATGAAGCTGATAAAGTGTTGCAAGAGTTTCATGCAGGAGAATGTGGTGGCCATTTGAACTGGAAAGTCACAGCCAACAAAATACTCAGAGATGGATATTATTGGTCCACCCTGTTCGCCGATGTGCATCAGAAGGTAACAACATGCCACCAGTGTCAACTGTTTGAAGGCAAAAGGAAACTCCTTCCTCTACCTCTGAAACCTATCTCAGTTGAGGCCCCTTTCCAGCAATGGGGACTCGACTTCATTGGAGAAATACACCCACCTTATTCAGGCCAACACAGGTAGATTCTTACTGCCACCAATTATTTTACCAAATGGATTGAGGCAGTACCAAGAAGGCAAGCCACTGACTCTATTATTATCAAATTCCTTGAAAATAATATTTGTCTCGTTTTGGTTGTCCTAGAAAGATCATAACTGACAATGCAACTGCCTTTCGGTCGAAGAAACTCATAGATTTCTGCAACCAGTATCACATTGGTTTGGGGCATTCCACAACCTACTATCCTCAGGGGAATGGGTTGGTGGAATCTTCAAACAAAACTTTGGTAAATATCATCAAGAAAACATTGCAGGAAAACAAAAAATCATGGCACAATAAGTTGGTGTTTGCTTTATGGGCTGACAGATTGACCACCAAAAGGTCAATTGGTATGTCACCATACCAGCTGATCTATGGTATAGAGGAAATTTTCCCCACTTATTTAGGAGTCCCTGTAATGAAGTTTCTTCAAGAGGTACAAGCTGAGCCAAATGACTCAAAGAGAAGGATCAACCAGATGATCCATTTGCAGCAGACTAGGGAAGAAGTTTTCAACAAGACTCAGGTAGTCCAAGGAAACATCAAGATGATCTTTGACAAACGAACCAAGGAATATAATTTCGAGTTAGGAGATTTGGTGATAAAATGGGATGCCAGAAATGAAGACAAGGGAAAGCATGGAAAATTTGACAATCTGTGGACAGGTCCATACACGATCCAAGCTTTTAGGGGAAACAATGCTTTTTTGATAAACAACGTTGATGGGTCAGATCTGCTAGGAGCACCTGTGAATGGCAGAATGCTGAAACATTATGTCCCACCTCAGTAGAGATCTGAGTTTTCATTCTCCACTGTATATACCATCTCTATTTTTATGTTTCACCTGCATTTTCTGAGTGAGAAACATTAGTCAGATGGTTGAAGCCCGAAGAGAAGGCCCTAAGCTGCTGACCATTGTTTTTCCATTTTTTAAGAATAAAACCAACAAAGGCTGCTAGGCAAAAATTTTCAGAACCACAGGAACAAGGATTCTTAGAACTTCACAGGGAAAGTACCATCCCTAGGTGGAGCCGCTGTTATCACCCCATAAGTTATGGGAATCGACTGGTGACTGGGATATTATTTGTCTCTAGTATTTTTGTTGACAAATGATTTTTCATTCTGCAAATAATTTGAAAAGAAAAAGAAAAGAAAAAGAAAAAAGAAAAGAAAAAAGAAAAGAAAAGAAAAGAAAAAGAAAAGAAAAAAGAAGAAAAGAAAAGAAAGAAAAATAAAAAGAGGGCATAAAAGAATTGAAATAAAAAGCCCCATGCAATAATAGTAACTTGGCCATACCTTTCAAGCATGGCCAAGTTTTTTTTAAATTTAATGTTGATAGGGTAGTGAATGATTTGGCTAAAAAGTTTAATCTTAGCCAAAGTGTCTAGGTTAGATTAGTGAATAAATCTGACCAGACTGTCTAATCCTGGTCAGATAGCCCTAGGGTAGAGTAATTTCTTAACCCAATAGTTTAATCTGGGCTAACTGTCATAGGAAGATAGGTTAGCATGTAGGTTAGTTGCTTCATTGTTTCACTCCAATAAAACCAACTTGAGGTCAAGATTGCACCATGTCTCAAAAGCCTAAAAGATAGTTTGGTTGAAGCCCCTTGGTGGTGTCTATGTGAAAAGTTTGGGAAAAAACCCATAAGATGCACCTATCCTAAGTTTTCCCAACACATGTTTCTCCGCTCCTGATTTATGCTCCATGCACTTTTCGACGATCCAGATCGTGGCGCCCATATCTATGGCGCACAGAGCATTTCGTAACCCCCCGACCGTTCTGCTTTTAACTGGGGGGGGTCTGGAATCGGGGATAAAACTTGAGCACATATGGACGACCCAGGGACGAGCGCTTAAATCAATGATCTAGATTGGATTCCAGACCCCCCCATCCATTTTGCCTTTAATGGAAGGGGGGGGGGTTCTGGAATGAGTGATAAACGACACGCTAAAATCTGTGGCCAGGAAACGGGCGCGTAGATCAACGACCCTAAATGATTTTTAGACCCCCCTTAATGATCTGCTTTTAACCAAGGGGGGGGGGTTCCGGAATGATTATTCTCCTCTGGCGGGCCCCTTGTCATACGTGGCGTCAGTCTATTTGCCCCGAAGTCCCATCAACCATCTGACATCTGACAGCTCCCATCACTCATTGGCATCATCTTCCACTGATTCCACTTGTTCCACTTGTTCCCGAGTTATGTCCCATCCCATAACTGTTGTTAGTCCCTGCTGTCGGTCCCTTACCCTTTTCACTCATGACCAACCCCTTATTGTGACTTTTACCTCCAATTCCTAGCCACCACATCACCCGTTCGTATTTTTCAGCCACCGTCATCTGCCATCTCACCCCCAAGTGGCCCGTTGTTCATTTATTACAGGATAACACACCTGTTATTCTGTTGACCTGTCTCCAGCGCTCAACCGACCCTAGTTTTGAATAAAAATACCATTATTCCCCCTACATTCTCTATTCACCCATCGCACCAGAAAATCTACCTCTTACTCCTCCATTACATTTTCGTCGCCTTCATCCACAGTCAGTCGACCCCACTAACTTCTTATTTATTGTAGGTACTGTTGCCGAGATGGCGCCAAAGCCAAGACAAGCAGAAGGAGAGGAGAATCCTTTTCTCCTGCCTCCTGTTGACTTGGACAAAATCCCATTGGTCGACAAAGATAGATTGATCGTTGATACCAAGTGTGATTTCAATTTTTCAAACCTCCAGTCATGGCTCTGGGAGGTTTTCCTGGACCAGAGTGATGAAATTGGACTCTGGGAATCCAATTTGCCCCTTTATCTTTTTCCCCAGATACACCATTTTCCCAAGTTCGCACTTAAATGCCAAGCTCACTATATTCCCGATCAGAGAGTCGTCATATACTCATCTAGAGACACCCTGTTCCTCATCACTCCTGAAGACATAGACCAGATGATGAAAATTCCCCGAGTAGACTCTACGGCCCATTTTAACCTTGAAATCCTTACAGAGTTGTATCAGAAGATGAATTTTCCCCAGAGAACTCAAATATTCAAGCTTTTCCTTCCCACCTCTGCTCAATTCCCTTCCACCAATCCCCCTTACCCGTCGTCCATGTTCTCCACCAAGGGAAACCAGGTCATTTCCTCCCTTTGTGCTCTGTTAGGGTACTATTGCGACCAATGGGAAGATGAGCCCATTCTAGGTTTTCTATCTATTTTCTCCAATGATGAAAAGCCCACCACTCAGTTTGATTTCAGCACCTTCTTAGTAGACAATATTCATGAACAGTTCATGAATTTTGGCACGGAAGGCATTTTCAGATACTCATCTATATTGGCATACATGTTTGTTTACTTTCAAGCAGATAAATTTAGTTTCTCCATGCAGAATATGGATGCAGATGGAAGGCCTCAGCCAGTCACAACATGGACCTCTTTGCTGAAGCATAACTCCACAAAGTATAGCTTCAAGGCTGTCATTGATCTGTTTTACCACTCGATGGTAAGCATGTTGAGCGGTAGGCCCGAGCCTAGAATAAACGACGAAGTCTAGAGAATTCTGCATCACTCGGACAACTCAAAGACCGAAGATTGGTACCTGTATCAAAACCACACCGAGATCAGAGTATTTGGATGCGAGTTGGCACCCTACAAGCTGCCCAAATATTTGTCGGTAAGAATCTTTGCTTTAGAGTATATAAGACAAATCATGAATTCAGATGACATCCATTTTGTATCCTTGAAGAAAAAGCATCAGCTCAGAATCAAGGGGCAGATTGGCTCTTTCATCTGCAACAGCCGAAGCGCCGGGGAAGAAGCTGACAGGATGTTGAAAGAAATGAAGTTCTTTATGAGCTTCCCATGGCACTATGATCCATACGGGATCATCTCATAAATGCGGGTGAAGAATAAAAATATCCCGTACGTTCACAAAGATAAGCCCAAGATTGAGAAATTCGCAAATCAGACTGTGTGGGTGCCTGACACCTTGTTTGAAGTGGAATAGCAGGTTCCCCCGACCATTGTACCACCAAATTCCATGCCACAGGTCCCTAAGGAAAAAAGGCCTCGACAAGAATCATCTCCACCTGTCACAGAGGTGTCGTCCGAAGATTTCTAGTTGCACACTAAGAGGCCCAAGACAACCACAGTTCCCGGTTCAACCGGAGAAATAGAAGTTTCGCCTACCACAGTGGTCAAGTCTGTCATTCCACCTTTCGGCTCAACCCTATATCAAGGAATCACCCCAGCCGTGCTAAATAAATCCTCAGGCTCCCCCCTGGACACTCAGCCGAGCAAGACTGGGCCCAAGTTGAGCATCTTTGAGATGTACGAGATGATTAAGAAAAAGAATCAAACCCTTACCAGCAGTACTTATGCTCAATTTCATAAGCAGACGTCGACTACGCAACATAGGCTATTGTCTGCATTTGACACAGAAAATGGTAGGATGCACATGGATTTCCTTTAGGCCCAGGTACCAAACCCCAAAGTGATCACAGACTACAAGAGGGACACCTTCGAATTCCAGACGAAGGACGTGCACCCAACAGATCAGATGGATCTGCACAAACAAACAGGGGAGATGGTGTTCCATACGTTGGCACATGATTCAGCTTCTGTTGCAAAATTACAAGTATCATTGAACAATGCTCAGACACAACTCAAGCTGGAGAAGATATCATCCTTCACAAAAGACAAAAACATCAAAACTTTGGAGGAGTTGGTCCTCAAGATCGGCTATGACCCCTCCAACGTCAAAGCTGTAGATGAGATGATAAAGAAGAAGAATGCAGACATCGCCGCTTTAAGGAAACAACTGAAACTCCTGCCCACAGAAGACTCACAGGCGAAGGAGATAGCAGAGAAAGAAGGCGAGAAGGATGAAATTCTTAAGCAGCTCATGGAGCAGAACACATAGCTCAAAGAAATGGAATATGAGATGGAAAGATTATTAAAAGAGAAGGAGCATATGAAGCCAATGGAAGTCATTCCATTGAGTGCCATCCCAATTTTAGGAGCAAGCACAACAATAGTGATAGCAATCCCATTTGCAACTCCAATGACATCACAAGAAGGGACAACCGACCTCGCCAAATCCATGGAAAATATGAACCTGCAAGAGACAGAAATTAGCAGGCTTAAGAAGGAAGTTGAGAACCTCCAGGAACTCAAAAATTCTTTCCAGACCAGTCTCTCCAAGGAAAAGCAGGTAACCGAGAAGCTCAGGAAGGAGCTACAGTAGCTCCAAAAGAAAACAGTGGCAGGGAAGACTTTGGCTAAGGTCAAAGAGAATGTATGGACAAACATCACAAAGTCCATAAATGAGATATGGCCCATGATCCAAATTATGTTTGAGCAGAATGAGTTGGTCCAGAGGAGAAAACAGGCCATTGATAAAATCAGAGTAGAATTGGGAGATAGACCAACTCAGGCAAATGATATCATCAAATTCCTCAATTCTAAGACCAGAGAAGAACTAGAAGAGCTGAAGATAGAAGACAGAACAAAGACTATCCTTGAGGTCAAAAGAGTTTTGACCAAAAGAGGATTAATGCTTCAACTGGAAGAAAAGGTTCAGATCATGGACCAGGGGGTACAAAGGTTCTTCAGCAAGATCGAGGCTCTCCAGAAGAAAGGTCTCCCCGGTCTGAAGGTTATTAATGACAAACTGATGACACTCCTAGATTATAAAAAGAGATTGTCTGAAGTGTCTAAGGACAGTTCAAAGTTTGTTGGCATAAAAGGGAGCATCACCAGCAAAGCAGTCCTGGATGCTCTTCAGTTGGACATCAGTATCCAACATGATATTCAATACATATTCCTCACTAAGCCCACATTCACCAAGTGTATCGGAGACTGCTCAAAGTCACTGTGCCTAGTCATCTCAGATGGGAGGAACTATGATATCTCCTCGATTAGCAGATGAGTTGTCCAGGCCCAGTCACTTGTCTAGTCAGATGAGGTCGTGCAAAGGCTTCATCAACGATCTACCCAGAAATTCCACATGCAATTGCACCAAGTCATCAAGCAGTTTGATTAGTTAAATTAGTTAGGCTAAAAATAGAATTGGCACGTCCTGATCAGTTATGACAGGAACGATTGTAATTTTAATTATAAATACTTCACCTTTTGAAGTATGGAGGGTTGTTGATCTTCACACCCTGACGCTATCAGACTGTACCATTTTTATGAGATCTACCATTAATAAAAAGGAGGCACTTTTACAGGATTCTTGCATGTATTCATTGGTGATGTTTATTCTATAAGTTGAATGTTTTTCTTGCTTTGTGATCATATTGTTTTCTAAAACTAATCTTTAAGAGTAACGTATGTTGCAGGATTTATCTTTGATACCCTGTTTCCGACTCTAAAATATTTTAATGTTTATCTTCTGATGTTTTCGATTAAGAAATTCTTAACTGCTTCTTAGTTGAATTTATCTTTCTCATCTTTTCTTCTATCCATCATTTAAGCTACTAAAAGATCCAGTGAGTATATTATCTCTCCCTGTGAAAGTCTTCTTTTCTCGTTTCTAGTTGAATTTCGTATTTAATTAAATACAGACCCCATAGCCCAATGGAGGTGTAGATTGTCTCAACCAATTAAAAAACACTTTGACAACAAAACCTACAGATTTATTTACCTAGCCTAATATATAAATTGAAAACATAGATAAATCATATAGAGAGATCCCTCTCTGAAGCTGGAAGGGCTAGATCCCATCTTTAAAAGTGGTTGGATAAAGTTACCTTTGTAGATTTCTTCTGTTTCAACCTCTAGGAAATTTACCAAGTGCTAACAGGTTGCAATCCAGACCGTGGTTTTGGCAAGAGGGCATGTGGAGGCTTAAAGAGAATTGCGGGATGAAAAGTAGTTTAAACAAAACTGATTTTGGTCATGCCTACAATTGCGTGATCACAAGAGCTCATCGCCCAAGTTCACATCAAGAGGGGGCTTATAAAAAAAGGAGATAACGGCCCAGTACTCTGAGATTTCGCATGAGAGCAAAAGGGAAGTTTGCGGCTACCATACGACCTACACCAAGAAGATGAAAAGGCATGTGTTTAGATAAAGAAGGAGACCATTAAGGTTTCAGAGGGTCATTTGACTTAAGAATCAAATATTCTTGATCTGGAGGTCATGTAGCCCTACGGAGGAGTAGGGGGGTTGCATCACTTGACATAATCCCACTTTTGTAGGAATAGATATCATTTCCCAAAATAAATGATAGGTTGATTCTACCACAGTTTATCATGATTCTATCTCGTTGGGTAAAATACCAACTAAGTTTTAATCTACATCCTTCTCCTAAAGGAACTTATCCAGGTAATTTTCATACGGTAGTAATACTCTCAACAAACTCATATTAGCCTTGGTAAACTAGTATTATTACTTTTCTCTAGCCCATCCAGGACTGTGTTTGAATGATTCTCTACTAGATAGGGTAGGGTAGGGTAGGGTGCCCTCTCCCTTAAATTTTTCTAAGAAATAAAAATCACTTGACTGTTTCGTGAGCCCAAGCAAACCAAGTGTTGTTTCCTACTCTGATACCACTCTAGCACACATTTGACCCCTAAGTACATTTTTAAGGGATAGAGTATACATTTTTCCTCAATTTTTAAACTTCCTAAATCAATCAAATAAGGACACCATTTCTTTCTACTCTCCGAGAGCTTTCCAATGACTATTAACGCATCCAAAATTGAGTTCTGGTTCGAGAGTTATGGCCTTCGAAAGTTTTTGAGGTGTCATTGGCAAATGGACACACTCTTTTCCACATGGCATCCACGTGGCTTCACTTTCCTCGTACCATCAAACATGGAATTGTCATATCCCCGATCGTCATCCTTTGGAAATGACAAGGTCATGGAAGATGGGTTTACAGGGAAAGTCTTTGTCAATTCGTCGCGGGCTTATTCAATTACAGAAAATCGATGCTTCTTGTTTTCCCTTTTACCTTACCACATGAACGACATTGGAACCTATTCCTCTAGACTTTGTCCTTTCCACACTCTTCTGTACAGTACTAAAGCTTCCCAAAGACCCAAATTCTAGGAGTCTCTCTCTACTCCAGAATCTATGGTGGAGTTCTTTCCACCTTTGGATCTAACGGTTAATATTTACCTGCACTTAACACATTGCTTGGACCTGACAAGAGAGGTTGGGTCCCACACCTAATTCATGTCCAATCCCATGATTCCATGTGGATCTATCTAGACACAACACATCACCATGATGAACATGGGCCCATACTATCAGAGCTTGACACTACAACAAGGGAAACTTCAATGCTTTGGCACTTCGGTGCTTCAACCAATTTTCTCTATTTTCAAATCCTCTGAAGTCCCAAACATCGGAATCATGCCACGTGGCTCTAGCCTTTGGCCATTTTGGAGCTTGCATCTTATCACTCCAAACACCCAGAGTTCCGAACTCTTGAAATCCCAGAGTGGGTCCCTCTTGCGTACAAGGCATTCTGCATGGGTGTCCCTACTACCATATACCACCTAGAAGATGCATGGCGATGATGCCACCTTGACACAAGGTACCCATATCTCTAACCCTATACCATATACAATGAGTCAGCAGACACATGGCTTGTATTTTACCTTAATAAATACTCTTTCAAAAAATGTGGGAAATCACAAAAAAATACCTCATGCAGGTCACTAAACATGTATTTGTCGAGATATTTTCACAATGTTAGTTTATGGTTTCTATTGTCCTTCTGCGCAAAATCGATTTCTTTCATTTTCAAACATCTTTCGATCTCCACCTTTGTTGGATTCCATGCCTGAATATTCCCTTCTATACCTTCATTCTCCAAGTGCTTCTTCCACGGATCGCATCCTTTCAATCCCATGCAGTTCCAGCCGGAAATGGAACCATTTGTTGGTTATATCTTTGACTTATTTCCTCTTCTTGGGTTGAACCAATTTCATATCTCAATGGGTTTCTAACAAAACCATCTAAAAATATCGAACCTCCTGGTAAACCAGAAGGAAATTTTGCGCATAGGGTGCACAACACAATATCACTTGATATAACTCTATGGGTGACTGCAATACTCAAGTGTTTGTAGTCTAGGAATGAGTGGGGATCTGGCAGTGTATTCTATCTTTCTTTATGCCTTAAAATTGGCAGTGTATTCTTGATTAGGATTCATTCATTCATATTTTATCCTTATGCATGCATGCTAATACATCTAATTAGTCATTCATTCATAAACTAACCATTGACAGAAAGTAAGTAGTCAGTAAAAGATCACATAGAACACAGGGTTTACCGTAGTTCACCCCCTCCTGGGCTACGTCCACAAAGATTTGGATTTTCTTCTCTTTTATTTAGTCTTCTACAAAATCTGGCGCTGCGCACATAACATATTCAATCATACAATTCTAATGAGGTTAAGGAACCTCTGTGAGGAGAAATTGATCACACCAGGATCCCCAACCTATGATCTAATCCTCAAAATCTATGTTCCTCAACTCTTCAATAGTTCAACAACTTTCAACAACAATTATCAATAATATTTAGCCACTTAACAAATCGAACTCTAACCTAGACCTCGTCGGTTCTTATTTATACTATTTTTTCGGGCTTATAGCCATTAAAATCCTTATCAAAAACCCTAACCCTAACATGGTTAGGCTCTTTTGCCTCCTCGCCACATGGATTTTCCTATTGCATGTTGCTTTTCCTTATTTTTTTGCATGTTCCTTTCTTGCCAACTTTTGCACTAGCTCAAAAATTCAGTCTTTCCTCAAAATAGGCATATTCCCAACAGGCCCCCAACACTAACATGTGGCTCATCTTGAGCCACTAAGGAAGTGCACACTCCTTGTACTACTATGTCCAAATTGTGGAACTTTTATGCTAGTTCATTTCATTTTTCCTTGATATACACGACTTTTCAAGTTAGCGCCTCCACTGATTGCATTGTTATATCCTCCTGCATCAATGTTGCACCCTCTCTCTGTGCAAGTGCCATACTTTTCTTCTCTTCCTCCAACTGCACAATCATTTGAGTTACTTTCTCTTGGAGTGGTTCCAATTCGACTTGTCTTTCTTTCTTCTTTGTCTGCGTGGTTTTAAAATCTATCTGGAGAGTATTCATTTCTTGAGTTCCCTTCAAGAGCTCTATGATGCTCATTGTTTTTTTCCTTTTCTTTAGCTCATTGTATGGTAGTTCTGATTGTCTCCTCTTCTTGGTCGCATTGTTGGACCTTCTTGTCTTCTTCTAGAATAGTAAATATATGTGTGGCTCTATCAAACAACTCTTCTACTACCCTTGCATCTTTCTCCATATCATCTATCTGGAGTGCAGATTGTTGTTCTCTCTGCTCTTGAACCTCGGGAGGAGTCATAGGATTGAGAATTTCTTTGGACTCCTCAATTTCCTGCTTATCTATTTCAATTTTTTGTGCGACCATGTTGATGTTCTCCTCTGCACTAATCTCAGGTGCTTGCGCACTGTCTGGGATGAGATCATAAATTATTATTAATCCATGTTCGAGTTTATCTGTGCATCCTTTCTCCTCTTATTTCTTCAAAGTTATTTAGTCGCATGTGATTTGTATAATTTTAGTGACTCCTCTACCCACCTCCAATATGGTTTCATCTGCATTGGCCCTGGATTGCATCTCTTGCATTATGCTAGTGTTGGAAGATTGGTTGTTGTCACCACAAGATTGATAAAGGTATTTGGACATGAAGGACAATGCACATGCATATAAAAGACCCATGAATGGATAGTATACATCATGTTGTTTACAGTGGTATGTGGCACATCACGTGGATCCTCATGGTTGAGGAGAAATGAATTTTTGAAGATGACAAAGTGAATTGAAGAAGGAAGTACATGTAGGCCCTGAAGATACTTAAAGAAAAGAATTACAAAAAACGAAACTGTCAGGTCGGCCTTAATGTTAAAAGGAAGTGACATCAATGGTATAAATAAACATCATTATACATTCATTTTATGCAAGTCAAATTTTAGAGGAAATAAGAAGAAAAGAAGGTCGAATTTCAAGGGAGGATGAAGTCTTTTGGTGATGTGTTCTAAGGTATGTTATTTTCAGGTCATCTTATCATTTTTTATATAACTTGTTTTTTAGAACGATTCAGATGGTGAAATCACTATGGTATTGAGAATACATATCAAGGTACCTCTGGTAAAAATTTCAGCTCTTGATTCACTATAATTATGGAGATACACTCTGTGGAAGATAGGGTTTGTGACCAGTCCTGAAGCTAGTCAATAAACANGTGTTTCGGGTAAAACAGTCATAACTTTTTCATACAAAATCCAAATTAAGTGGGATCACTTCCATTGGAAAGAGTACGGGGTTTAGTTTCATTTGTGTGATTTTCATAATTGGATGTTAAATATTGAGAGCGGGGCATTCTGTACAAGTTGGGTCTTCTTAATAGACCAAAATTGAATAAAGTATACCATTCTTTCTATAACCTCTTTTTGGGGAGGATTCAGGGAGTGAAAATTGGAGGAGTTTCAGAGAATACATTGAGAAATATTATCTATAGGATCATAGTACTCCAAGAATTGAAGAATTTCTGAAATTGAAGAAGTCTCAAGAAACATTATCAGGTTCTATGTGATGATTGGTTGATGGTGATGATTTAATGTAAAGTTTTATTATCTCTCATATATTATTGAGTGGAAGGAAGGGGCAAGTATGGAGAGTTAAAATCTCTCTTGATATTGGAGGATTGTATCTTCCTCTTGGAGGTTTATCCCTCCCTTTACATTTGGAAGCTGTAGCTACCTTTGGAATTCATTACTTCCCTTGAACAAAAACTATTGATTATTTCTCATATATTGTGCATGGTGTATTGTGGTGTATTAGTGTAACTATTCTACTATTGTCCATTGCTCATTGGATATAATTGAATGGTTTAAGTATAAGTTGAAAAAGGTTTTTAATTGTACTTGATACTGATTCACCCCCCTCTCAGTATCAACAATTGGTATCAGAGAAGGTTACCTTCAGTACATTTTAACCACTGGAAGGAAGATCCTATGCAGAAATGGAAGACAACATTCCAAATGGGATTCCACCATTTGATGGAAGGAATTTTGAATACTAGAAAAATAGAATGGAAACTTACTTAAAAGATCTTGGGGTAGATGTTTGGTTCTCAATTGGTTCAGGATACAATGCTTTGAAGAAACCAATGACTTCAGCTCAAAAGGAAGAAAAAAGAAACAACAAAATGGCAATAGATACCATCCTGGATGGATTGACAGATTCATTGAAATCCAATGTGGGATCATGTGCATCAGCAAAAGAGATTTGGGACAATCTACAAGACCTTTATGCAAGGGAAGAAGCAACAGAAGAATAAGATGTTTAAGAATATTATAACATCTTGGATTTGAAAGAAGAAAATAGAGGTCAGTTCTTTTGCTTTAATTGTGAAGGAGTAGGACATGTTGAATTTGAATTTCCTCACCCAAGGATTGAAAGAGATGACAATGAAGAAGAAGAAAATCATGAAGTAGAAATGATTCAACAAGAATATGAGAATCTTAAAAAATTGAAGCATGTTGAGATTGAAAATAGCAAGCTCAAAGACATGCGTATAAAACTAAGAAGTGAATTGGGTAGTTATGAAAAGATAGTTGTAAGATTAAAGAAACAATTAGAAGACTTTCAAAAACTGAGAGAAGAAACCATTTCCTTGAAAACTATATTCGAAGAAGCAAGAAGAATAGCATAAGTAAAGAAGGTCCAAATGATAAAGAAAGAAGAAGATTGTGAGAAACTTGAACAAGAAGTTGTCTCATTGAGGAAGAGCTTAAGAAACTCTCAAGTGCCAAAAGAATTAACACATATTGGATGCATGGGTGAAACTTCATACCAAGAAGATGCAAATACCAACAAGAAGGTTGAAGAAAGAGCTACACAAACATTTGATGAGAAGTGGACCAGGATACCATAAAGAAGGAATGATTACAAAAGAGATGAATATCCAAGAAGACCTCCTACCTTCAGGAATCAAAGAAGATTCAATTAGTATGAAGGAAACTATAGAAGAGTGGATCATGAACCCAGATGGACTACCTCACAAAGAAGGTCACTTACTCCCAGGTATCAAAATTTCTTTCTTGGCCATTGTTATACTTGCAAAAAACTTGGACATAAGGGAATTAATTGCAGAATCAATGAAAGGAACAAATACACAAGAAATATGAATGGTGTAAACAAAAGATATGTAAATAATCGTGGATTTTTCAACATAAGTTATAATTCATTTTACCCATTGATGGACAAAAATATTGTATGCTACAAATGCAATTATCTTGGTCACAAAGCACGAGATTGTAGATATATGAATGAAGATGTCCCTATGCCAACCACAGTATGGAGAAGGAAAGAGATTCCAAA
>ML783379.1:79022-97431 GCA_009831015.1 Picea engelmannii | reverse complement strand
GAATAGCATTGACCACTGAAGAATGTAAAGAAGAAGATAAATGGTACATAGACAGTGGATGTTCTTCACACATGACCGGGGATCAAGACAAATTCATCAGCTTGAAGAGAAAGGGTGGCAATGTTGCATTTGGAGATGACTCATCTGCCAAAATAATTGGAGAAGGTGTAGTAGAGATTGGAAGAAAAAATGTAAAAGAAAAGAATGTTATATTGGTTGAAGACTTGAATCATAATCTACTCAATGTTAGTAAAATGTGTGATCAAGGATACACTCTTACGTTTGATTCCCGAAAATGTAAAATCAGAGAAAATAACTCAGGAAGATTGGCTGCAACTGCAACAAGAAGATCAAACAACATATACATCCTAGACATGAAGAAGAGAGAGAATACATAAGCCACACAAAAGGATTCTAAGGAAGAAAATGTCCCAAATACCAAAAATAAGGATGAAGTATTATTGAGTGCCACATGTTTAGGGGGAGCAGTCCCAAAGAAGAGAGTTACATTTTTCCATTAAACTCAGGGGGAGCAGCCCTAAACTTTGCCATTGATGTCAAAGGGGGAGAGAAATTGGGATCATGATGATAGGGGGAGCATGAGTGTTTCCATCAATGACAAAGGGGGAGATTGTTGGAGTATTGGTTGTTGTCATTGATGTCAACCCTAGTCATGGGTTTTGGACCGCAAGATTGATAAAAGTATTTGGACATGAAGGAAAATGCACATGCATATACAACACCCATGAATGGATAGTATACATCATTTTGTTTCTGGTGGTATGTGGCACATCATGTGGATCCTCATGGTTAAGGAGAAATGAATTTTTGAAGATGACAAAGTGAATTGAAGAACGAAGTACATGTAGGCCCTGAAGATAATTAAAAAAAAGAATTACAAATAAGAAAGTGTCAGGTCAGACCTAATTTTAAAAGGAAGTGACATAAATGGTATAAATAAACATCATTATACATTCATTTGATACAAGTCGAATTTCATAGGAAATAAGAAAAAAAGAAGGCCGGATTTCAAGGGAGGATGAAGTCTTTTGGTGATGTGTTCTAAGGTATGTTATTTTCAGGTCATGTTACCATTTTTTCTATAAATTTTTTTATAGAATGATTCAGATGGTTAAATAGATATGGTATTGAGAAGACATATCAAGGTACCTTTGGTAAAAATTTCAGTCTTGATTCACTATAATTATGGAGATACACTCCGTGGAAGATAGGGTTTGTGACCAGTTCTGAAGCTAGTCAATAAACAGGTGTTCCGGGTAAAATAGTCATAACTTCTTCATAAAGAATCCAAATGAAGTCGGACCACTTCCATTGGAAATATTATGGACTATAGTTTCTTTTGTGTGAGTTTCATAATTGGATGTTAAATATTGAGCATGGGGCATGCTGTACAAGTTGGGTCTTCTGAATAGACTAGAATTGAATAAAGTCTACCATTCTTTCTATAACCTCTTTTTGGGGAGGATTCAAGGAGTGAAAATTGGATGCGTTTCAGAGAATACATTGAGTAATATTATCTACAGGATCAGAGTACTCCAAGAATTGAAGAATTGTAGAAATTGAAGAAGTCTTAGGAAGCATTATCAGATTCTATGTGATGATTGGTTGATGGTGATGATTTAATGTAAAGTTTTATTATCTCTCATATATTCTTGGGTGGAAGGAAGGGGCAATGATGGAGAGTTCAACTCTCTCTTGATATTGGAGTATTGTATCTTCCTCTTGGAGGTTTATCCCTCCCTTTACATTTGGAAGCTGTAGCCACCTTTGGAAGTCATTACTTCCCTTGAACAAAAACTATTGATTATTTCTCATATATTGTGCTTGGTGTATTGTGGTGTATTGGTGTAACTCTTATACTATTGTTCATTGCTCATTGGATATAATTGAATGGTTTAAGTATAAGTTGATTTTTTTTTTTAAATTGTACTTGATACCGATTCACCCCCCTCTCAGTATCAACAACTAGCTTGGATTTCATACAGTGCCTTGGTGGGTATTTGTGCCATGACAAATTCAAATTGCTCCACATTCCCCATTGCTTTCTACACAGTCTCCTGATTCATTCTGATAATTTTTTGCATGATTGTAAAAGTCTCCTTTCCTTGGACTACCAACTACACTATCTCCTCTCCTTCTTTCTACATAGGGGATCATTGTGTCTTTTCCTGTTGTTGTGTTGTGGCCTGTGGTCTTGCCAGGCTCCGTAATTTTTGGATATTCTCATGGAATTCTATGAGATTGGCCATGATATATTCATGTTTCACCTCAACAATGTGGACCACTTCTTCCTCCTATCTTGGACCTTGTCCATGACTAACTCTGCATCATCCTTTGTCAGGGTGATGACTGGGTCTTCTGTGATATAATTTCTTTTCTTGCATGCCTCTTTTTCCTGCACTGGTTTCCTTATTGTTTGTGAGGGATGAAACCTACTTGTTGTACCTTGGACTCTCTCTTCTTTAGCCTATGGAGTATCCCCCTTTCTAGTCTGTAGTTGGATGTCTGTCCTTGTTGCTATTTTTATTGGATGTTTCGGTACTGCGCTCCTTATGGTTGGATGATTCTATGCTACAAAATTTTGAGTATTGTCGGTTGGGATGTTTGTTCTTGATTAGGAACCTACTTCAACCTTGTCCTTAGTCCTAGAATATTGTTCCATGATTGGACTTGTTGTTGGTTTCGATACTAGCATCTTCCACTACACAATTCAGTCATTCAATATCTAGTCCACCTTTTCCTTGGTGATGCAATAATGCATTTCTATCCATGCCTTCTTTGGATACCTTACGACCTGGATCCACATGTGGTATCAGGATGCCTTAAAATTGGCTATCCCTTCATCCTCCTGGATCACCTCCATAGGGGTGCACCATATATTAGCTATGCGATGTTGTATCTCTTCTAGAAACATTGCAAAACCTGTGCTGTTTGCTTGTTGTGTCTTGTTATCCTTGTCCTACCAGAGGGACTCATATCTAGATGCATAACATTTCCCCATCCTATCCAAGAACGTTGAGAATTTTGGCTCCTTCCATCCTGGAAATGTTGTCAGAATGATCATCTAGGAGTAATGGAACTCAGTTCCATCATTCTGCATGTCTCTACAGTCTATCAAAAACTAGATCAACAGGTATGGCACCCAACTGGAAATTACTCCTTTCACGCACTGCATGGCTACCGCAATAACACATGTTGGTTCTTCTTATTTTCAACATTTCCTTAATAGTTTGCAATCCATGAGATTTTTTGTGAACCTTGTTGCATTATCATTGATATCCTTGAGTATGATGCCTCTATTGCCCTGACTGGTGCCAAATTGCACTTTGACCAACTCTTCTATTTCCTTCTCGCGCACCTTATTATCCAGGTATTCCTCTGGTTGTGTGTCGACTATCGATAGTCCTATGATCTTGGAAATCAATGCCACATCTATCTATACTAGATTATTCATCCATAATATGCCTCCATGTACGTGGGAGACTAGTTGTTTGATGCAATGCCCGACAGTCTTACCAAGCCCGAAATGCGATATATCCAATAGGTTCATAATGCCAGAGTTATACATCCTAGTTATCCACTATGCGGCCTCCATTATTAGTTTACCTAGGGATCAAACTTCCCCTCTGTTTATTAAATAAGTATCCTCGACCAAATCTAGGAATTTGGTTGCATCATGCACATCATGGTTTCCGTACCTAAGTTTTGGTACCTTTCCTAGCATATCATCCAAAATGATCATTGTGTCTAGGAGAAAAGGGAGTGTAATATGCACGACGTCCTGCACCTTCCTTTTCTGTCCAATAGAAGATGGACCTGCCTCTACTAGGTCTGCGTCCTCTTCTTCCCTTTCGAACTCTGGTTGGTTGGTGATATCCTCAACAAACACTTCCTCGCCTTCGTGGGTCTGTCACGGTCCCATTGTTTCATAAGGATTCACAGGTGTCTCAGGGTTAGGGTTCGAAATACCATTCTAAGCCCTAGAGCTCTGCCCTATTTCCCCTTGTTGTGGTTTTGATGTTTCCTCTTCAACTGGTGTCGGTCTAATTGATTTTATGTCCGAGGTGGTGACATCTTCCAAATCGACCATGTTTTTGGGTTGTCTCATTCTTTCCTTGTGCCTCTGACCCTATCAAGTAACTCATACATACTGTCCTAAAGCACCAAAATTCAGTGGGGTCATCATCTCTCTAAGTTTCACACTCACTTTCTTCTCCGTAAAATTATAGCTAGGGCACGCTCTTTACATTTCGTTCTGTGCTAAAAAATCACTAAGCGTTGAATAAACACATGATTTCTGCCTTTTATAGACTTGGTCGTGTCATTTTTTCACTTTTTGCGTGCATTTGCATCGAGTGTAATTTTTATTGTGCGTTGTCTTTCGATATTGTCGTAGTAATTGCTATATGCGAATTTTTCCTCTCTTTCTTGTGGTGTAGTCAACTTCTGCTTATTTTTGTTTTTCTTCCTTTTTCTATTTTTGTATTCATTTTTTTCTCCCCTTTCTCCTTTTTATTTCTTTTTATCATTTTTATGTCCTAATCTCTGCTATAATACACTATATACATGCCTTTCCCATTGCACTGTAACTTTTAAGGTTTAGTAGGTTGATTGTCCCTGTACAATTTCAATTGACTATTGTTGATCATTTCTTTCATTTATGTTCCTCCCAAGTATTGTAGCTGTACAAATCCTCCATATTTGATAGTCATTACTTCATATGGCCCTAGCTAATGCATTCTAAAGTTCCTAGGGTGTTGGAAAAATTTACTATCATAGAGTAGAGCTAGGTATCCCTCCTTAAAAAACTTCTTTTTAATATGTATGTCATGCTAGGATTTGTCTCTTTCTTTCTTTACCTCCTGGTGAAATATTGCTAGAATCCTTTCCTCTTCCATTTCCATTAGCTGACTTAACTTTTCTTGTTCTCCACCCTTTTCTATCATGTTGGTAATTGCTGCTACGCATGGACTGGGTACCAAAAATTCTAATAGTACTACTGCTTCCTTCCCATACACCAGTATAAATGGCATATGTCCTGTCAACTTCTTACATGTGGTCCTATATGCCCATAGTACTGCTAGTATCTTCAAGTCCCAATAATCCCTATTGACATTGCATATTTTAGTTAGAGCATTTTCCAAGATCTTATTCAAATCTTCTACTGTTCCATTTGCCTGAGGATGATATGGTGTACTCTTCTGGTGATAGACTTCAAAATACTTAGTCATAGCTCTGATGGTATCATTGATAAAATAATTTCCCTAGTCACTCATCTGAATCCCAGGACATCCAAATATGGTGATCACTTGCTCAAACAAGAAGTGTGTTGTTGTCTCTGCGCTACAAGCTTTGACTAGTGTTGCTTCTGCCCATCTTTTTAAGTATTCAGTCATAGTAATGATGTATCTATCTCCTGACCTTTTTATTGGTGGGTTGATAGATCCCACAAAGTCTATTTCCCATTTTTCAAATACCTTCAGAGTCACTTGTGGTCTTAGAGGCATCTCATCCCTTCTGTTGGGTTTTCCAACCCTTTGACGAACATCACATTTCTAGAAATATTCCTTGGAATCTCTATGGACTGTTGGCCACCATAATCCTGCACGCAATACCTTCTGAACAATAGCTTTTCCCACATAGTTTCCTCCAACTATAGCTTCATGAGCTTCTATTAAAATTTTGGGCCTTTCATGTTCCAGTACACACCTTCTCAAAATGATATATGCACCCATTTTGTATAAATGTACTGAAATAAGTTGATAGTTTGCAACTATGACTACCATATTTTTATTTTTCATAGTGCTAAAGTATTGTGGTGAAACTTCTGTACTTAATAATTCAATAATATTAGAAAAGTATTCATCAACTACATGTACTAAAAATTGTTGTGCATCAGGGAAGTTATGTTCCAAGTTGGTAGGTTCTTCTCCATTGGTTACCCTTGACAAGTGATCATGTCCTGCATTCAACTTCTCTAGTTTGACTATCACTTCGAAATAAAATTCTTGGAATAACAATATCCACCTACATATCCTCCCCCCCAACATTAGCTTGTTGACTAGATATTTGAGGGCATAACGGTCTGTGAACATTTTAAAGTGTTTACCCAATAAATAGTGACTAAATTTATGAAGTGCATATACCATGTCTAGGCCTTCTCTTTCTATGGTGATGTAATTCTTCTCTAATTCTGAAAACTTTATTCTTGCAAAGGCTATAGGATGGTCTAAGTCCCTTGCTCCTGGCTGCACCAAAATTTCCCCAAGTGTTATGGTTAAGACATCTACATGCACATGAAATGTCTTTTCCCAGTTTGGGAATAATATGATAGGTGTCGTGACCATCGTTTCTTTTAATGTGTCCAATCCTTGTTGACAGTCCTCATTACACTGAAATATGGTGTCCTTCTTTAACAATTTTTCAATTGGTGCAATAATCTGTGTATACCCCTTATAAAATTATTGTAACATCTTGCATGTCCTAGTGTTTCTCTTAACTGGCGCACTGACTTTGGTGGTGGTAAATTTACAATGACTTCAATCTTAATAGGGTCCACTAGTAAACCTTGTTTACACACTACATGTCCCAATAATATTCCAAAAGGTGTCCCAAAAATGCATTTCTTGATATTCAATGAGATCTGACATTGCCTGCATCTTTCCAACATGAGTCTTAGAACTTCTACATGGTCCTCTAACAGACTATATAAAGTCCAATCATCTAGATATACTTCTAAAAACTGATGTATGAATTCCTTAAAATTAGTTATGACTACTCTTGAAAATATGGTTGGTGTAGTCTTCATCCCAAATGACATGACCATATATTGGTAGGATCCCCATTCTCTAGAAAAAGTAGTCTTAGACATGTCTTCTGGAGATATTTTGATCTGATGGTAACTTGAGAATCCATCTGTAAATGAATATGCTTCCTAGCCTCCCACATTCTCTAAGACCTCATATGTAAAAGGAGTAGGGAAAGGGTCATGTAAGCAAGCATCATTGAGTTTCCTTAAATATACACAAATCCTTATACCCTCATGTTTCTTTTCTTCGACTACCATAGGGCAGATCCATTTCCTCTACTGGTTATATGGCACCAGCTTCCAACATTCTATTAATTTATGCTTTCACTTTCTTCTTGTACACTAGATTCAGTCTATAGGGTATTTTCCTGATAGCTCTATCCTCAGGTTTGAGAGGTATCTTCATCTCACCTAGCTCTCTTGCTATTCCTTTCATCTCTGTAAAGGTTGTTAGAAACAGGTCACTGTATTCACATAGTAACTATGTTATTCTTTCTACTGTTTTCTCATCCCAATAGTCTCCAATACTTGCCAATTTAGGATTGTCATTCGTCCCAATGTTGAATTTATTAACTATGGTTGGTGAAGAAAATACTTATGACTCTAGAGATGGACCTTCCACCTCTCATTCTCCTTCAATATATGTAATATGAATGTTGTGTGGATCATCTTCATCTGATGCTTCCTCTTCCACATGATAGCATGAGAGTAACTCTTTGACTATCTGTTTGTTTTGTTGATGATATTCTATCATGATTTAAAATTTTGGTACATTAGTAAATACCATTATCTATATCAGATTTATTGTTGAATCCATGTTGGGGTTCTCATGTTCAAATGAGGAGGTTACTACGAAATTATGTTGTAATCATGTCCATTCTATAGTGCCTCTACGCATCTCCTGGTCTATATACGAGTTCCCTGGAATTCATTCCAATGTATAGATAAAGTGATGAGGCCATTCTTCTGGTGGTTTCATCCTCCACTGTGCCTTGCACTTCTCCAAGTCTTTAACTAGTGTTCCCTATCCATCATACCTCTACATTTTATTTCTCCCCTTCTTTGCGAAAAATCTAATGTGCAATAATCATTTACCTTGGTACCAGTCCTGAATGGTTTCTTTGTGCACACCCCACCGTCTTGCATGTGTGGCCTTGAGTGAGATATCTAGGTCTAAGAGCCTCTTATTTTATAATACTTCCTCTTCATATTTTTTCAAAATTTCCTCTAAGTCATTCAACCCATGAAAACTGGGAGGTTCTCTTATCTCTGTACCAACCCATCTTACTGCGTAGTCTATTCTTGGACACCTCCTTATGTAAACTTCATGTAACCTCTATTTCCAATTCTCCAAACCTGTGTATGAATTAAAAGAAAATGATGTAATTATTCTCTAGTTGAGTACCCCATATGAATTTAGGTTAACATAATCCTCTTCTCACGTGGTGGTTTTGTACAGTTGGTTTATTTCCTCCAGATCCAAACAAGTGGGTTCTACAAACCTTTCTCCTTCTGATGGATCCAATGGTGCAATGACTCTATATTCACTTGATTCAAATGCCATTTTCCTTGTCTTCAAGTTGATTATAGACTAGTTATCAAATGCCCAATATAGTCCAAACACTGTTGGGTAAGGTGTTGTGACATATACTATCTCTATTACTTCAAAGTCTTCCATAGTGCACACTCCATCCAAATATACTGTCACACCTTTAAGCTTTCCAATCGGTAATACTCTATGTTGATTTTCTAGTTTCAACTGGATAGGAGAATAAGCTAGTGTGGGTTCTCCCATACATTGTCATGTCTTATTAGGTAAGACATTTACTTCAGAGCCTAAGTCCAGTATAATATCTCCCATATTGAAATTTCCAATATTATCATTTAGTATGAATTCTCTACTTGTCCTTCTTCTAGTATGGAGATGATTGATTATTTTCTATTCCAACTTCCCTTCCTCCTATGTGTTATATCTTTCTAGCATATTTTTTAAAACCTTAACAGACGATGGGTCATTCAATAGCTTAACAAAGGATTGCATAATTTGTTTTATGGTACTTACTTTCTCTGAAGGTTGTCTTTTACTGGTATGGTCCATTGAAGAGGGAATATTGTGCATTGGGGATTTCTGAGTTTTCTACGCAACTGATGTAGACACAACATTTTTTTTGAGAAACTCTTGTCTGGCCTCCTTAAATGTTTCCTTTTCTTTTCGTGCATGAAACTTCTTCTGTGGTTCAATATTCTTCTTAACCCATTGGTGTTGCGTTGGGTCTTGTTTTACTGTGTCAAATCTTGTCTTGGATCCTCCTTGTGTGAATATATTGAAGTTTCTACAGAAATCCACTGGACATTTTGGTTGTTCTGGTTCCTTTTTTCTTGGATACTTCCTAAGAGTGATGGACAGACTTATGTGTCATGATCTGTTGTGTGATAGTAAATACATGTCACTAGTGGGAGTGGGAATTCCCTTGCATAATGTCTTGGTTTTTTGTATTTATGGCACACTACTGGTCCTCTGCCTCGTCCAAATACTCCTCTACCTCATGCTCCACCTCTATATCCACCTCGATCTCTGCGTGGTGTGTTGTACTGAGGTATCTGGTTATACTACGTGGGATTATACTGAGTCTGTGCATTATTATGCTGTGGTTGCGCATTGTTGTATTGTTGTCGGGAATTGTTATATAGTGGTGGTATATGGTTGAATTGAGGTGCATTTTTTCCTATCATCATTTCTTATTACACCCTATAAGTATTTGAAGTCCTTTCTCTCATTAGCTCCATAGTCATAGAATCCTTATCATCATGACCCATTGACTTGAAAAATTTGCAATAAGAACTTTTGGGTATTGTCTTATACTTCTGCATCATTCAAAAATTATATGGATCATGTCCATGCGTATTACAAATATTTCACCATGGTCCTCCTGTTGGAAATGGGTTTGGCACCCTTATTTCCATATACTACGTGAAAGTTGGACATTCATTCTTACGGTGTCCTTTTGTCCTGCATAAGGTACACCAAACATCTTCTCCTTTCTCTTTACCCTTACTCTAATTAAGTTGAAATATTAGATTATTCAAATCCTCCTTCAAATCCTCCATTGCTAGATCTGTCTACTGATACTGGTTCTCTTCCAGTTGTAAGCCTGCTTGTAGAGCCTTTTCCTGATTTTGGAACTTCTTTTGTCTTAATGGGTATTTCAAATGTGGTAATAGTGAGTTCACAAATAGATTCCTATGTTGCATGTCATTCATTGCATATTTCAACTTACATTTCAAATGTTTACACCTTTGATAAATCTCCCAAACAGAATCACTTGGTTTTTGCTTGATTTTAATCATTTCATTCATATACTGATCCTATGAGTTGGGATTCTGAAATTTGTTTATCAGTATTTTTTCATGCCTGTAATATTCCTTTCTACTCTTGGTGGATTGTTTACATCTAGGCTCATGTACCAATCCAGTGTGCGGTCTCTTAGTGTGATATCTAACTGCGCGAGTTTTGTATCCTCATATGTGATCTTATTTTCTTCCTAGATCTTCTCATAGATGAATAAATTTTTTTCAGGGTCCCTTGATGCCTCTCCCCAAAATTATGGTAACATGATCATGGGGTCATGTCCAGCCATTTTAAACTATTTTGAACTAATACCTTCACACAGTGTATATATTTGACCATTAGTTCCTGAACTGGCTCCTCCAGTTGTTGCTCCTTGCTTGGATGCATTTCCTATTTTCTTTCTTCCACTAAAATTCAATTGTCTAAACGTTGGTATTCTCTATGGTGTGTTAGTTGCACATGGGGTTGTAGGTTTCACACTGACAGTGATCTGGATTGGAGTTCTTCCTTTCGTTCCTACACTTGGACCTCTCGTTTTCCTTTCATATGTTGCGAGTAGGATTTCCTCAATATAATCCATAGCCTGGATATCCTATACCTCTTCTTCATTGCTTTCCAATCCTTCTCTATCAGCTATGGATATGTTCTTGTTATTCATCTTATATTGGTAGGGTACTCCACTGCATGTCTTTTCATCTTTTTCCATTATCTGCTTTATCTGATATTCATCCATCATGATTGGGTCCATGGCCTCCTTCTTATTTCCCTTATCCATCTCTTCCTCCATTTCTCATCCTCCTATCAGTGATTCCCCCCTTCCCCCATGCATGCAGTGAAGTCTAGATGTCTAATTCCATGGTCATCACACTATTGTTATACAATAAAATATTGATTGAAGTATATAATGATATGATGTACCTACCTCTGGGTCCCTTTAGAAAATATTTCTTTGTTGTGGTGTAAGAATTCACTATGTCTACTGCAAATTCAGTGATAAAACTTGCAACAATACTATCTAACAAGAAATCTACTACGTGCGTAAATTTGTTATCAACTTGTTGTAACTACATTATCTCCGCAAGATTCCACTCCAGTTGTTTGATTCAAATTATAGGGTGGTTGTATTTTAACCTCAATAACCACTCTTTCAACAAATGTGGGAAATCATAGAAAAATACCTCATGCAGATCATTAAACATGTATTTGTCGAGATATTTTCACGGTGTTAGTTTAGGATTTTTGTTGTCCTTCTGCGCAAAATCAAGTTCTTTTTTTTCAAACATCTTCCGATCTCTACCTTTGTTGGATTCCATGGCCTGAAAATTACCTTATATACCTTCATTATCCAAGTGTTTCTTCTATAGATCCCATCCACTCAATCCCATGCAATTCTAACCGACAACAGAACCATTTGATGCTTAGATATCTGACTTATTTCCTCTTCTTGGGTTGACCCAAGTTCAGATCTGAATAGGTTTCCAAAAAAACCCTCTAAATCTATCAACCCTCTTGGTAAACCAGAAGGAAACGTTGTGCACAGGGTGCATAGCATAGTATCACCTAAGATATCTCTATGGGTGATTGCAATACTCATGTGTTTGTAGTCTAGGAATGAGTGGGGATCTGGGATTTTTTTCTATCTTTCTTTATGCCTTAAACTTGTTCTTGATTAAAGTATTTCTAGGATTCATTCATTCATATTTTAGCCTTATGCATGCATGCCAATACATCCAGTTACTCATTCATAAATAAAGTAATCATTTACATAAAGTAAGAATTCAATAAAACATCACATAGAACATAGGGTTTACCGTGGTTCACCCCCTCCTGGGCTATGTACACAAAGATTTGTCGTCTCTTCTCTTTTATTTAGTCTGTTGCAAAATCTAGTGCTGTGTGCATTACATATTCAATCATACAATTCTGATGAGGTTAAGGAACCTTTGTCAAGAGGAATAGATCACACCAGGCCCCCTAGTCTGTGATCTAACCCTCAAAATATACCTTACTTGACTCTTCTACAACTCAACAACTTTCAACAACAATTATCAATAATATTTAGCCACCAACCGAACTCTAACCTAGACCTCCTCGATTCTTATTTATACTATTTTTTCAAGCTTATATCCATTTCAACCCTTATCAAAAACCATAGCCCTAACATGGTTAGGCTTGTCTACCTCCTCATCATGTGGATTTTCCTCTTGCATGTTGCTTTTCCTTATTTTTTCACATGCTTCTTTCTTTCTAGTTGGTGCATGTTCTCCAAAATCAGTTCTTTCCTCATAAAATTCCTATGCCAAACAAACACTAAAGCTTCACAAAGACCCAACTTCTTGGAGCCTCTCTCTACTCCAGAATCTGTGGTGGAGTTCTATCCACCTTTGGATCGAACGGTTAATATTTAATTGCACTTAACACATTGCTTGGACTTGACAAGAGGGGTGGGATCCCACACCTAATTCTTGTCCAATCCCACGATTCCACAAGGATATATCCATACATGCCACATCACCATGATGCACACAGGCCCATCCTATCAGAGCTTGACACTACAAGAGGAGACACTTCGGTGTTTTGGCACTTTGGCACTTCAACCACTTTCCTCTATTTTCAAATCCTACAGAGTCCTGAACCTTGAAGTCTTGCCACGTGGCTCTGGCCTTCGGCCCTCTTAGAGCTTGTCTCTTAGCACTCCAAACACACAAAGTTCCAAAGTCCCAAACTCCCTGAGTGGGTCCCTCTTACTTACATGGCGTTCTGCACAAGTGTCCCTACTACCATCTACCACTTGGAAAATACGTGGCGATGATTCCAACTTGACATTTGGTACCCATCTCTCTGACCCTATACCATATACGATGAGTCAACATGACACATGGATTATCCACATGCTTACATGAGGTGTCTTTGTCATATGGTTAGACTGCACCATGAACTTTGGCCATGTCTTCTACTAATTTCACTCCGGCTTTCAACCTTCAGGGAAAATCCACACCTTTCATCCTAAATCACCTAAAGTGGGGTTTATCCAGAGAGTTGAATAATGATCGAATGACCCATAAGATTACCTAGTTTAATCCAATGGATGATGGGGATTCGTGGCTCCACGATCTCGCAATCCACGTAATCCTAAGTCTTTATTCCTAGGGGTAACTGATTGGGAGGGTCATAGGGAAGAATGACCGCTTTTTGTTGGTCATCCCTTCCCTTACTCTATCCTTCCACTAACACTCACTCTAACAATCAAGAAATATCCCAAAGGATCCTTATATCTATGACCCATGTCACTTTGCAAGTTCAACATTTGGGATTTCGACCATTTAAAACCCTTTTTCTCCCATAGTGGTAAATGTTGGACTGACCATGACATAGATCCAATGGTCAGGGGAGATCCTGAATATCCTCATATCTGTAGCTCGTGTTACTTCATGAACGAGAAGTGGATCATGGTTTAGCAAGGGGATGAATCCCACGATAATGGGTAAATGACCGCCAACTATCATTAAACCGTCAAGTTGTCAGTCCAATAGGTCACCTTCGCCGCATTAAGGATGTTGCATTGTTCATTCACCTGGGAGTTCTGGACTCCCGGAGTCCCGAATAACTTAGATCCTTTTTTAGTGTAGTGAAGGGTTCCATGGTCCTGGTCCTATGGAAATTTTTCAAGCTCCAGAGGCTACACTCATAACTCTTAAAAAAAATTTGGTTAAGGCTGTGGGCATGAGCCCGTGGTCTCTTGAACGACTGATTTGAAGGAAGCACTTTCCATTCATAAAACTCAAGTTCCATAACAGGGAAACATATTTTCAATGGATCAACAAGACTGTAGCAGTCTCGACTCTAGAACTATGAAGTTGATCCTTGGTAAAACACCTCAAGGATTTCCCAACCAACACAGAGATCAAACTTGTCATTTTATAATCATTCGAATGCAACAATTTACAGAAGAACAATAAGAATTATTACCATCAATTTCACGCGAGGCACATTTTGACACAATATCATGCCATCATCCTCCTATTTCCAGGAGGTATATGTATACCACAAATACAAGCATTCAATTCATTCATGTCAATTCAAGTGCATAGGGTATATGAAATACTTATCTATTACAAGTTGTATCCAACCAACTGACTGTGGGTGTTCTCCTTTCCACCCAATCGTAAGCTCAGAGGCATTCACTCTTAGCACTTTGGCCACCCCTATGCCAAGACATGATATCACTAAGGAGATTTATGTAAATGATAAAATATCCTCTATCTATAACAACTCTGCGAGGTTTATCAAGTGCTCCCTCAAGATCAATCTCACGACCTTCTTCTTAGGTTAGATTTTTTGGGTTCTCTTTCCAAAATCAAGAAAGGTATCAGGGAGGTTACTATCCTCCACCTCTATGGAAGAAATAGAAGTTTCCCTTCTTCTCCACTAAGATCAGGACCTCCATGAGGTTTATCATATGCCTTCCCAACTATATTTCATCTATGCAATAGACTCCCTTCACAACTACACTGCCCCTCGATGCCTCTCCTTCCAACACCAATTTCCTTCCATCCAACACCAAAATCACAACCCTCTTTTTATCCAGTATGGGCTTTGGGTATTCTATGATCCAATTCATAACTCTTCCACCAGTTCTGTGATATTATATTTCACATTCCTGTCAATTCTTTTCAACAATTCTCTTCCTCATAGACCAAAATTCTCCTATGTTTCTCTCCTATAATGAGAACAATTTATTCTTTCATTTATTCTCTAAACTGGAGATCCTCACACACTCTCTTCTTTCTTTGTTATATTTCTTCTCTTACACATCCTTTCCCCTTTTTTACCCAAAGAGGTTCTGGGCTTGTTCTATTCCTTCTGTCAAAAGGAACTCAAGTCAATCTGGGCCTGCCGGAAACTGCACTCTGTTGTACCTTCAATGACAATTTTATGTCTCCTCAGCCAGACCCTCCATGCTTCCATTCATTGGGGTAGTTTATTGCTAAACCCTCTCTACAATTTCCTTACTCTTTATTCTAGTGATATCATGGCTAGTACTTGAAGCCTTCACCCCCACAGTCAGTTATTGGCAATCTAAACAATAACACATTTACATTGTTCACATGCCATAGCATGGTAATCATAAGTAATGATTAATTACAAGATGAGGGAAATAGAGGTATTACAATTACAAGTAAATATGTGGTGGAGGAACATATCTTGTTAATACAAAGAAACACTAGGAAAACAAAGAGCCAAGAGACTGCACTGAACAACATATTTATATGTTATAAGAGATGAACAAAATGGTATGGATGAAAAGTTTGTAGTAGGTTAGGAATAGCGACTTAGGACGTTTTCGCATATATAATAAAGTTAAAATATCTCATCATCACATGTGTCATCCCTAGTTCCTTTAAAGGTTAACTGGAATCCCCCCATCCACAAATATCTCTGAACAAAAGAGAATCGAATATTATAAAAGGTAAAGGCTTGGGGAAAGGCTTTCCAAATCACATGGGACATGAAAGTATCTCCGTCGGGGATATGGTGTTAGGGTCCTAACCTGCACATAGGTAGATCAATATATTCGAATGTAATAAAGGTCAATATTAATAAGGCCTTTCAATAAAATAGAATAAGGCGGATGTAAGAAGACCTAATAGAAGCTTCCGCTTCTAGAAGGATCTTCCTCTAGATGCTTCTCTTGATAGACATATTTAGTATAAATAAGGGTCGAGGGTATGAAAACCCTAGATTGGAGATTATTGTAACAGAGCGCTGCTCGACTAGAGGTTTCCCCCTCGAAGAGGCCCGTGAACATTGATTTTTGAATCAAAGTGCTATTTATGTTGTTATTCTTATATCATTTCTATGTTATTGTGGAGATTATGCTGGTTATATTACTGTTATTCTGCCATTTCTAGCATTTTATTTATGTTTTGCATACTTTTTATATCTGGTATATTACAAGTGGTATCAGAGCACTTTCCTTGGCAAAATTTGTGGGAATTTTTTTTCCAGGGTAGAGACGCATTCTGGTGTCTTTAAGCCATAGAGATCTATCATTATATGCATAAACCCACAGTTGAGGGATTCATACACACAGGAAATACAAGTGGTTCTTAAGCGCACATATGTTGGCCACCCTTGTAACCCCTGTTGGTACCCCTTTGAGTGGTAGCACATTAGACAACACCTATGTACGGATCGACTTATATTTCCTAAAGCCCTCTTTAGATAAACTGATCCACCGCCTGACTGCTATAGTGCCACCGAGAACAACACTCAAGAAGATACTCTCTAGTACCTGGGTAGTTGGGTAGTACAACTAAGGGTATGGTCTATCCTCCATAGTTAGTGCCCTGAGATATTGGGCCAAGTACTACTATTGGACCCCGCACATATATTAGAGAGCTATAGCACAAGGCAAACCTTTTCTGTAGAACCCTTGAATACTTAACCCTTGGGGGACAGAAACATAAACAAATTAAAACAGACAAGATCTATTACCGTGCAACTGTGTTTGGGTTTCCAAGTAAATACACATTTCTTTCTGGTTAATCATTTGGGGATTTCATCACGGCAGTATTCTTCAGACCGAAGTATAACTCTGCAGGTGTAAAAGAAAAAGAAAAAAAAAGTTTGGAAATTTTTTCACCATTATTTCAGACCTATTCCATTGGATTCATCTCTTCTCCCTTATCACATTCATCCATATCATTTTTTCAGAAAAACGTTTTGACCCCACCCACCCCTTTTCAGTTCACCAATCCTCATGGCCCATACTCGTAGCCAAGACCTGGAAGCTTGCTTCAACACCTTACAATCTGGCTTCCTCGAGACCCAAAAAGAAGTGAAACAACTCAGTTCTATTGTTGCCTCCATCGATACATCCATCAATACAACCATAAATACAACCATGCAGTCCTCAATGGAGGAAGTCAAACAAGAACTGACCACCCAGCTTGAAACTGTCTTTGCATCACTCTGCACCAAACTGAATATCCCTACAGATGACCCTTTCTCTAACGCACCTCCAAATGTTTAAGGTGAACATTCCTCCCATTCCCGTATCTCTCAACCCCATCACTTTCAACATGACCTACGCCTTCCACAGGTGGATGTGACCAAATTTAATGGCTCAGACCCCACTGATTGGGTAACCCAAATGGAACATTATTTCTCTTTATACGGCATTACATATGACTTGGCCAAACTCCGGTATGGTGTTCTCCATCGAGATCAAGAACGTTGGCAATGGTGGCAATGGAGAAAAACTTCCCGTCAAGGGTATATTGCTTAGACCTAATTTGTGACTGAGCTTTATGAACACTTTGACACAGACACCAACCATTTGGGTCGTTTGAAAAAGTTGAAACAATCAGGAACAACAGAAGACTTCATAGCTACCTTTGAGCACCTGGCTTTTCAAACAGAGGGCATGACTGATGCTTTTTTCGAGAGTGTTTTATCAGTGGCCTCAAGGATGAGATTTGGTCCCATGTCCTCATGGCTCAACCCTCAAGTTGGGTGGAGGATACTAAAAGAGATAAAGAAGCACAATAGGTTGTATCCTCTCAAAACTAAAAACCCTCCTTTATCCCTCACCCTAAACCCATAAATCCCACTACTCCCTCTGCCCCATTAAAGATCCAAAAATTGACGAAGGATGAAATGGCTAAATGCCAACTCAAAGGAATTTGTTATAATTGTGATGACAAATATTTCCTGGGCCACAAGTGTAAGGAACAAAAGATTTTTATGGCCATCTCTGAGGATATTTCGAAAGAGGATGTTGAAACTCCCCTTGTGTTTGAGTCACCTGAAATCACTGACATAACCCCTCCCTCAGACCCTCCCAAAGTGGAATCGGTCATTTCCCTCAATGCTCTCACTGGCTTCTACGCTCCCCAAACCCTCAAGTTAATCAGTTACATCAAGCATCAGAAGGTCATCATTCTGGTTGATAGTGGAAGCACCCATAATTTTATTCATCGCCACATTTCCCAAGAAACTCATTGCTGCATCCATGCCGTCAATAATTTCCAAATCATGATTACCAATGGTGGTTCCATGAAATGTGGAGGGCACTATGAAAATGTGCGTCTCCAACTCAGTGACTACCACCTAAAATCCCATATGTTTTCTATCGACATGGGTGGTTGTGACATTGTGTTGGGTGCAGACTGGCTAAGAACTCTGGGTCTCATTCTCATGGATTTTAAGGCATTAACCATGCAATT
>ML783379.1:53916-73329 GCA_009831015.1 Picea engelmannii | reverse complement strand
TCCCTTCCTTTCCACATCTCAACTGATGCCTCAGACACTGCTTTAGGAGGAGTGCTTGGGCAAAAGGAGAACCAACAGAATTATGCAATCTATTTTACCAACAAAAACCTTACCCCCCCTGAATTGAACTACACAGTAACAGAAAAATAATTTTTAGCAGTAGTTCATTCCATCAACAAATTTCGTCACTACATTACTGGATATGAGGTTCTTGTTCACACTGACCACTCTGCAATCAGATTATTGATGAACAAGCCAGTCACTACTGGTAGAATCACCCGATGGCTTTTGTTTCTTCAAGAATTCAACATCACTATAGTTGATCGGCCAGGGAAAGAGAATGTAGTTGCAGATTTCCTTTCTCGTATTCCCCAAGATAATACTGATATCCTAGTGAATGATAACTTCCCTGATGAACATCTGTTTGCAGTATATGCCAAGACCCCTTGGTTTGCATATACATCAAATTACTTATCTATAGGAAGATTACCAGCTCACCTATCACCTCCACAAAAGAAAAGAATTATCCAACAAAGTGCTTACTATTCTTGGGTGGGAAGTGATCTCTTCTATACAAGTCTTGATATGATTATTAGGAGATGTGTCCGGGAAGATGAAATTCCTGATATCTTTCAGGCCTGTCATGCTGGGCCATGTGGAGGAAATTTCTCTGACAAGAGAACAGCATACAAAGTTTTGCAATCAGGATACTATTGGCCGACACTGTTCAAGGATGCAATGAAATATGTGAGAAGCTGTGACAGTTGTCAAAGGATGGGAAGGCCCACTGCAGCAGATGAGATTCCCTTATGACCACAAGTTGTAATTGAACCATTCGATAAATGGGCACCATATTTTGTAGGGCCAATTGCTCCCATGTCAAGGAAGAAGAAGTACATCTTGGTGTGCACAGATTTTGTGACCAAGTGGGTAGAGGAGAAAGCCCTATATCAAGCAACTGAGCAATCAGTGATTGAGTTTATGTATGAAGAGATATTTACCCACTTCGGTGTGCCACGAGATATTTTTACCGACCAAGGTGCCCAGTTTACTTCCAAATTGATGAAAGAACTCATAGACAAATATGGGATCAAACACTGTAAGTCCTCTCCATACCATCCACAAGCCAATGGGAAAGTGGAATCTACAAATAAATTCCTGGAAGAAATCCTGCCCAAAACCATACACTTACATCATAAAGATTGGGCAGATAGACTTCCAGAAGCTTTATGGGCATACAGGACTACATGGAGAAATACCACTGGTCATACTCCTTACGAGTTGGTATTTGGTAAACAAATTCTCCTTCCCATAGAATTTCAGATTCATACATTCTGCTTAGCAGCAGAGTTGGGGTTAGATTTGAGTGAAGCACAGAAACAGAGGGTCATGCAACTTAATGAATTGGGAGAAATGAGGCAGGATGCTCTTCAAAGGACCATCCTGGTGCAAAGTCAACGCAGCAAGTGGCATGACAAATACATCAAGAAAAAGAATTTTCAACCAGGGGATTGGGCACTACTTTTCGATTCCAAATAAAAAACTTTCAAAGGGAAAATTACAACAAGATGGTTGGGACCTTATGAAGTGGAAACTGTTTTTGATAACGGTTCTGTCAGGATTAAAACCATAGATGATTCTCAGGACTCCTTTGTAGTAAATGGACATCGACTGAAAGTGTACAATAAACCCTTGCCAAAAGATGATTTCTTCCAGGAAGTGGCCAAGAAAGCAAAGCTAAAGATAGTAGGAGAAGAGTCTTCTCCTCCTGCTGATCTTTGATCATTCATACTGTTTTAAAATTCTGTAAATAATAGATTTCAGCAGAAAATAAAAAAAAATCAAATAATATAAAAGAAAAAAAAACATTTTTTTTCTTTTTTCTTTGGATATGTTGATCTTTTACTTTCAGTTTTAACAGGTTTTTCAGAGAAAGTACAGAACTGAACATTATCACTCTCTTGCAACAGGTAAGAAGGTAAGACTGTTTTATTTCATGAAATTTTCTTATCAATCTAACTAACTTGTTCTGAAATAGATAAATTTGAGCTTGTTTGCTCCCTTTGACTGCTCATTAAAGTATGAAAGGGGCATTTATCAGGAAGGATTATTCTTTACCAGACCTGGTGAATTATTATGGGAAAGAAACCCCCTTAGAGTCTTCTTTTAGCATTTCCTCAGACTCTCCAAACATGAGGAATCAATGAGCATGAACTAGCTTGGGCTCATAAAATCCACAAGCAGGTGATTACTGTTCAAAAAATTATGTCTGCAAAATTTATATCTGCACTCGTGTTGGATGATGTGGATTAGGTCAAGATCCACCTTCCAACAAATCTCACTCCATCGACATCAGCACCTTATCTGGAGCAGAGGTTAGAGATTATTTAGCACCCTGGACTTTGCATGCCTTAATGGAAGATGTCTTTGCTAACAACCATGGGAATACACCAATGTCTCTTGGTTGATAGATCCTATAGGTGACTCGACACCAACACCTCTATTCGTACCTGCTAGGATGTGCTGTAGGTACCTTGAGGCCCATTGACATCACTGGTGGGTCATCTCGCATCGGCTAACAACATTCATTAATGGCTGGTAATCCGATGATTTCTGTTTGTGTTCGACTCCAGAACATCCATTCACACAAACCATAATTGTACCAAGGGTAGAGCTTTGAAGCTGATTGAAGACGTGATTTCAGTTGATCTTTTTCAAGAAAAAAGCTAGGTTCAGGGATCATCATCAGATAATCTACTACTATAAACAGGAAGTTTTTCTCAACAGGATATATTGGGTAAAATTTCTCTGCAAGATTCCTGAGGATTCCATCAGTACCAGTCAGTACCAGCACAGATTTCATCAGTTATAGGTTCATCAGGAATACCAGAGCAACTACAATTTTCATGCCCTTCAAATCCAGACGTAACTTCAAAAGACAATTCTACAGCAAGACTTGCATAACAATGGGGATAGGTAATTTAAATCAGGTATGTTTAGTTCGTGTTGATTTACTGTATTAATTTGCATACCAATAAGTTTGAACTAAGGGTGCCTTGATTACTCCATAATGTTTCATCATTTCCACGACTTGTACCTAATGAACCAAACTACCATGACATTTCATGTCATAAAAATGCACCACATTCCCGGAGCTGAGTTCGACATGACTCATATGTGATCATACCCTGCACTCATGTACGGTTATCATCATTTTTCCACACGCCATCGATCCCCACGATAATTCAAATATTCTTATATGATTTCTCCCCCGACTACATTCTCCATCACATTCTCTCCCTTCATCGCCCTCTTCCAACCTTCGTTGCCCACCTATAGACTTCCCCTGTGATACCAAGTGGAGCCATGGTAGCAAATCTCCATGAACCAGAGACATACACAGACTTGGAAGCCCTTTTGGAGTATGAGGCAACCAGAGATATTTTTAAGCAAGCAGGGTGGGAGCCGTTTCTGAATAAGTTCGATGGATATAACGATGCAATAACACTCCAGTTTGCTCTGCATTTTGAGGGTGGGGTCACCAAAGTGGGTGAACTTGAGTTCGAAGTCACGGAGAAGTTCATTTCAGAGGCAATTCAGTTGCCCACCACAGGTTAGAGATGGACAAAGGGACAACCGATTGATAAAAATCTTTGTACGCAGCTCTTGAAACCTCAGTACTGGGAAACACAGTGGTCTGAGGGAACATCGCGGTCATGGTTGGAACCACAATGGGCTCAATTGTTGGCCATCCTCCAGCGTTACCTCACGTGTGAGGGTTGATATACCATCATATTTCCCTTCCATGCCTGACTCCTGTTACACTTCACAGGTACTCTGCTGAACATACCCTTCTTTTTGTTGAAAAGTTTAAAAAGGATGGCCGAACAGGTCCAAAAGGCTAACGAGTTTCGAGGGTGTCTATTTCATTTTGGTCTAGTTAAAATATTGATTAAATCTTCACTGTTGAAGAAGCAAGAAACTTGGGATCTATTCACTGTAAAAACCCTCGCCTATGCCCAGTCTAAAGATAGGAGTGTGAAGCCTATTCCCCCACAAAAAAAGTTGAACTCCAGGAAAAAAAGGGTTAAAACCCCAACTAAAGACTATGTTGGGGACCCTCATCCAGAACCTCCAATTGATGATGAAGTAGAAACCAATACTGAAACTGTGAAGGACACCACACCTACAGAGGCAAACATTGAAATCCAGAGTTCTTCCCTAGCTGCTGGGAACATAATTGACGTGGAGGAACTGGCAGAGGTGACTGAAAAGCCTAGGAGGAATCCGAAAATAAAATGTAAAAGCATATTGTCAGGAATGGACAACTCAGTGCCCATTTACCCACCACAAGAGAGGTTGGAAAGTGTGGATGGTCACGAGGAGGCTCCAGAGCCCTCTGAAATGACCTGGACTCTGTCCCAACTCATTCGAAAAAACCATAAAATGGATCGGCAGGCTACTACACCCAAAGGAATTGTGCAGAATGAGTCAATTCAAGTACCAACCGGTACCCCTTTTCATATGCAAAGAGAGTCCACTCCTGGACCTAGTCCAGTTGACACCTATGAACGAAGCCCAAATGAGTTCACTCTTGAACTCAGTCCAGCTCATAATTTTGATCCAGTTGACAATTATGAACGCAACCCAGATGAGTTCACTCCTGAACTCAATCCAAATCATAATTCTGATAGAGTTCACACCCCTGCTCAAAGTCCAGACGAGTTTACTCATGCGTCTATCCCTCAAGCATAGCGAGGACAAGATCAAACATTTGAAACCCACTGCGAGATTTCCTCCAGTCGATCCTTGAAACCAGTGGTGGCAAAACTAGAAAGCAAGAATAAAAGATTGAAGGAGAAGTTACATGAGTACACTGTATTGGATAGACATATTAAAACTGAGAATGAACTCATGAAACTCAGGGTAACTCACCTCTTGTCCAAAATTGAAAGGTTAAAGAAGAGGAATAAGGATATTTTCAAAAGGAACAGGCAACTTCAGAGGACTGCCAGAAATCATATTATAATCAACAGAGTCCTCAAGAAAGAAACCAGGAATCTGAAGAAATAGGAGAGGCTACAAATGTTGGTTGCAGCCGTTGCAACCCTCTGATTGCTACCAGTCTTTGACTTTTGTTGCCTGAGGAAAGGCAAAGACTTCAGTGTGGGGGGATGTTGGTCTCCAGTTTTGATCATGTTTTTGCCTATATTATATTCCAAAGACCTCCATTTCTATACCCAGTACCACCCTTTTGGCCTTCTTTTGACATAATTGACATCTCCCTACCACTCAATGGGGCTACTTAAGGTATCTTTACGTTTCAAGCTATTTTTATGCATTTTGATGCTTTAAATTGATATTGAAACTAATGTCGCTTGGGTTAGTTACCACTTCTATTTTTGGAACAGGATTGCCAGTACCAGGTACCAACTCCTACCCCGTGGAGATACCAATGAAGCTGCTCAATATCTGTGCATTATGGTTAGAATGGGAGACAGAGAGATTCACATGACAGATGGAGTCATCGCTCATATGATGATGGAAGGCGCAATGATAGAATTGATTTGTTATATTTCATGATTCACACTTCGTGAAACTACGTGTCACGAAGATGTGAAGACCGTTTAAAACTTGATTTCAAGCTATTTTCGGATCAGGGATCCGTTTAGACTTATGTATTTTTTGCTTTAGACTGTTATGGAGGAGTATCTATATATAAACAGAAGATCACTCCTAAGAAAGGGTTGGATGATGCTATGTTATGAAATATATTTCTTAATATAATCTATCTTGCGTTATGTTATTTCACTGTCATACGATTTGAGCTTTTTTCTTGGAGTAAATGGGACGTGAAGTTTACACAATGTTTGCGTAGCATGATTGAGTAGCTATGGTTGTTTCTTTCAGTGTTTGTACCTTTTGGTTGGGCCCACCAAACAATTTCAAGTCACTGCTTTTCCTTGCATTAGAATTAGTTTCCTTCCGATTTCGGTATTTGCATGCATGTTGGTCTAGCGTTTTAGAATTAACTTGTTTAGTTTCTTGCTTAGTTATTCTTCAACTATATCGTCCTCAGCATATTAATATCTTCCACAGTGATGAGTATGGAAAGCATGATTGATTCCTGTAGGATTTGAAGTGTGAATTAGAATAGCTCTATTCCCAGTTTCCAATTTGAACGAAGATTAAAGTGAAGGCGAGCTTGAACATCCTTTGTTTTGGTTAGGATAGTTAGTTACTCTACTTTGTTAGATAGTTAGGCTACTCTTCTCAGTTAGGATCATTAGGTTGAAATTAAAGTAGAGGAAGCTTCTGGTACCAGTAGGATAAGTAGAAGGTTTCCTTATTTTTCCTGTAAACAGATTTAGATTTGTTTTCAATGTTTAGATTAAAAGAATTTTAGGAAATGTTCTTTCTGTTATAGATCGAAATAGTGTTGGTAGATGGTTAAAGATAGTGGTAGATAGTCTTGTGAAGTTATAGTAGAACAGAGATAGTAGTACTTTCACTTCAGCACAAAACTGTTCTCTTTTGATGAATTACACAGGGAATGATAAGTTTCAAGATAGTCATTAAGATTCAGTTTCTCAGAGTGAGTTTATGTTTCCTTTTAAGAATAGCCTTTAGATAGGAATTACCTTACCCGCACATACAGTGTAGCATCTCTAAGTTTACTTACCCTGGTTTGACAATTTAGTGTTTTAGGCCATTTCAAATCTTCAATTTAGCAGCCTGACACCCATCACATGGAAAATCTGCTCAAAAAAGGTCATTCTGGTGTCATTGCCCAACTCCATGGCATACAAGCAACAGAAACACCCCCGATGTTGCAACACCTCCAAGCCCTCCTTTCTAAAAATCAATTGGTATTTTCCACTCCCCAAGGACTCCCTCTTTCCCGTGATGTTCATGATCATTCCATTCCCCTTGTATCCAAAAGTCTTCCTCCCAATATCCGTCTGTATCGCCACCCCTTTTCACAAAAAAATGAAATTGAGAAAATGGTCCAGGAATTTCTTAATGCGGGCATTATCTACCCTAGTATGAGCTGTTACTCTTCTCTTGTAGTCATGGTCCTAAAGAAATAAGGTTCTTGGAGAATGTGTCCTAACTTCCGTTCCCTCAACAAACTAACCATTAAAGACAAATTTCCCATTTCTGTCATTGATGACCTCCTGGATGAATTGAGTGGAGCCCAATTCTTTACTAAACTTGATATTCATTCGGGATATCACCAGATACGTATGAAAGAGGAAGACATTTCCAAGATGGCCTTTTGAACTCATGAGGACCACTATGAGTTTTTGGTCATGCCCTTTGGCTTGTGTAATGCCCCCTCCACCTTCCAAATCCTCATGAATCATGTCTTCCATCCCTTTCTCCATCATTTTGTCTTAGTTTTCTTTGATGATATCGTCATCTATAGAAAAACTTGGACATACCATCTTACTCATGTGGATCAAGTTCTCCATCTACTCTCTCAGCACCAACTTTTCCTGAAACAGTCTAAATGTGCTTTTGGTGCCTCAAAAGTAGAATACTTGGGTCATCTGGTTGGCAAGGATGGCGTTAGGGTGGATCCGAAAAATATTGAAGCTATGCAAGACTGGCCGCACCCAAAGACTCTCAAAATATTGGGTGGATTTCTGGGCTTAACAGGGTATTATCGCAAGTTTGTTAAGAATTATGGAAAGATTGCAACACCTCTCACTGCTCTCCTAAAAAAGAACTCTTTCACTTGGACTCCAACCACTGCTCAAGCTTTTCAAACCTTGAAGACGACCATGTGCACCACTCTGGTTCTGGCCCTTCTTGATTTCACAAAGACCTTTATGTTGGAATGTGATGCCTCAGGGAAAGGAATCGGTGATGTCCTTATGCAAGAGGGTCGACCTTTGGCCTTCACTAGCAAGCAACTATCTGAAAGGAATGTAGGAAAACCCATTTATGAAAAGGAAATGTTGGCTATTCTGCATGTCGTTGATCTGTGGTGCCCTTATCTCTTGGGGTAATGTTTCCAAATTAAGACAGACCATCAAAGCCTCAAGTACTTTTTAGCACAATGCATTTCCTCCCCGGAGCAACAAAAATGGGTGACTAAGCTCTTTGGATATGATTATGAAATCATTTACAAGAAGGGCAAAGACAATGTGGTGGCAGATGCACTGTCCCGAAAATATGAAGAAGAGCGATCCCTTTTTTCTCTTTCCTTCATTGTACCAGATTGGCTCCAAGATGTGCGCTAGGAATGGCTACAAGATCCCAAACGTTCGCATCTAATCCAACAATTGCATACCAATTCTCCATCTCCCCCAGGGAACTCTTGGCTCCATGATGAGCTTCGATACAAAGGCTATTTGTATTTAAGCAAACAATCAAAGCTTAAATCCACGGTACTTTCTGAGCTTCATGCTACACCCACAGCAGGGCACTCCGGGTTCACCAAAACCTATGATAGGGTCAAATGTTCTTTTTTCTAGGATGGTATGAAAAAGGACATCCATAATTTTTTCGTTGAATGTGAGGTGTGTCAACACAACAATGGAGAAATGGTCAAATCTCTGGGCACACTACAACCACTTCTGATTCCACCTACTATTTGGAAGGATATCTCTATGGAATTTATTATTGACTTACCCAAATCAAGAAATAAATTAGTCATAATGGTGGTTGTGGATCGCCTTTCCAAGTATGCTCATTTCTGCTCTCTTCAACACCCATTTACTACATCCACAGTGGCTCAAATTTTCATGGACCAGGTCTTCAAGCTTCATGGCATGCTGCACTCTATTGTTTATGATCGTGACCCAACTTTCACAAGTAATTTTTGGGAAGAACTATTTAAGCTACAGGGCACCCAATTGCATCTCATCATAGATTATCATCCCCAGACTGATGGTCAAACAGAAGTTGTCAATAAGTGTTTGGAAACATATCTGAGGTGTTTTTCCTCTGAAAAGAAAAATCAGTGGGCTCAATGGTTACCCCTAGCTGAATGGTGGTACAACACTTCCTACCATACAACTACACACATGACTCCTTTTGAAGCGGTATATAAACACAAGCCACCTTCATTTCTCTCATACTTACTGGATACCTTGAAGGTCTAGGCGGTTGACCAAACACTTATAGTTTGAGAGGATATTCTTCATACCCTTAAAGAGAATTTGGTCATGGCACAGAATCACATGAAGCAACAAGCAGATCAAGGTCGCTTTGAACGTCAATTTGCAGAAGGGGATCAGGTGTTTCTGTGACTACAACCATACAAGAAAACTTCCCTCAAGGTCGAGCATTGTCAGAAGCTAACGCCCAAATTTTATGGTCCTTATACAGTTCTCAAGCATGTGGGATAAGTCACCTATCAGTTATCTCTACCTAGTCAGTCGAAGCTACATCCTGTTTTTCATGTTTCATGCTTAAAGAAGGTGATTGGAACTAGGTGCCAAATTCAAACCAACCTTCCTGAGTTAGTTGAAGAAGGATCCATTTAGCTACATCTAGAAGCAGTTTTGGACCAGCGTGAGCATCACCTGCATCATAGAACCATCAAGGAAGTACTAGTCCAGTGGAAAGATACAATTCCAATAGATGCCACTTGGGAACCAACTACCATTCTATAGCAGTTTCCACATCTCAATCCTTGAGGACAAGGTTGGTTTTAAGGGGGCGGACATGTTAGGGTCCTAACCCACACATAGGTAGATCAATATATTCAGATGTAATAAAGGTCAATATTAATAAGGCCTTTCAATAAAATAGAATAAGGAGGATGTAATAAGACCTAATAGAAGATTTCGCTTCTAGAAGGATCTTCCTCTAGATGCTTCTCTTGATAGACATATTTAGTATAAATAAGGGTCGAGGGTATGAAAACCCTAGCTTGAATATTATTGTAACAGAGCATTGCTCAACTGGAGGTTGCCCCCTCGAAGAGGCCCGTGAACATTGCTTTCTGAATCAAAGTGCTATTTCTATTGTTATTCTTATATCATTTATGTGTTATTGTGGAGATTATGCTGGTTATATTACTGTTATTTTGCCATTTCTAGCATTTTATTTATGTTCTGCATACTTTTTATATCTGGTATATTACATATGGATGCTCGTTGGTAGAAGAGTAAGGCTTTTGGCACCTAGGTGACTCCATTAGGGCTATGGATGCTCGTTGGTAGTAGAGTAAGTCTTGTGACATCGGGGTGACTCCATGAGGGATATGGATGCTCATTGGCAATGGAGAAACACCAGAGAAATGCATTACAACTTGTATTCTCAACATTCTTGATGTTTTGTTTCTACTTTACTACCTACATATTCCTTTCAGCCATTTACCATAAAGTTTGATATAAATTTGAAAGAAATCTATTAAATTTGAATAGGTCTCACCCCTCTTTGAATCACTTCTGTCTCTTTAATATGCAAGTCATGGGACCTATCTTTTCTACCTTATGATTTTGTGTGATAGAGTTTCCTTCCTAATAAAATTATGTATGGATGTCATTTTGTAGAGATCTAAGGCTTCACCCAATGTGTCGCCATTTGTTGTGACTGGCACTACAATCCCTCCATTTTACCTTCTATTTTGATACCTCCCTAAAATGAATCCTCCTTACTTTTTAACCCAAGAGAAAACCTCATAAGACCCTTCTTCATTCAAAGGCTTCTTCTAGTAACTCATGATTCACTTGAGAAAATGAGAAAACATTTAAAGTAGAAGTTTAAAATTTGATCAACAAATTTACTTAAAACTCCTCCAAGCATCTTGGAGGAGTTACTTTGAACTCCTCCAAACAGCTCGGAGGAGTTACTTTCAACTCTTTCGAACAACTTAGAGGTGTTACATTCAACTCATATGAGCATCTTGGAGAAGTTCTTGTCAATCGTTCTAATAAGCAAAGACTATTAGAAGATTTAAAGGTAACCCCTTCGATCATATTAGATAATTTACTTCTAACTCCTCCGATACATTTAGAGGATTTACCCTTAACTCTTCCGAATGAGTTCGACAAACTTGTTTTAAAATCCATCAACCTAGATATTTCATTTAATGTTATTTATTAACTGGTAGGTTATAAAATGAAACGGGGTTATTCAATTTGATGCTCAACTACATGCAAGTGACAAGAAAACATAGAATAAGAGAGTTGAGCTAAACATCTTTCTAGAAAACCCCCTATTCTTTCCCAACATGTGGCAACGTTAACTGGGTAAGTCTATCCCTCTCTCTCATGTTCTTTAAATTGAGGGTTGTGTTTTATTTTAATTTCTTCTTATCGATTTTTTTCCCTAATACCATAGATATCACTTTTCGGTATTCACCACTTCACCATCACTAGGCCTTATGTATTTGTCACCGATCTTAAACTCCTCAACCTACTCCTAGCAATGGAATAGGAAAATAATTGATCCTTTCCCCCTTCTGAAGAAAACCGTAATCAATCCTTTCCTAGGCCCTATCATCACTTGTAACCACTTTCAAACCTCGTACAATTTCGTCTAAATTTGGAGGCTTGACCTAGATAGTGAACCCTAAGCATTCTTCACCCTCCTCTAGGTTGGTTGAAGTTTTCCCTCGTCATTCCCTTGTGTTCATGAAAAGTAAAATTCTTAAAAAATTGTTTAGTAACTCTCAGAGAATATCAAAGAAGTTGCTACTAAATTCTTCGATATTCTCAAAGGATTTAATAACAACTCCTTCACACACCTTCAGAGAAATTGGAAACAACTCCTCTGATATGATTGAAGGAGTTAATATTAACTCCTTCGATAAGATTGGAGGATTTCCTTGTAATACCTTCTATCACCCCAAGACTCTGGCTAAAACTCTTCTAAATACATATAAGAGAAGTTACTAACAACTTCTTCGATATGCTCAGAGGAGTTGTTATTAACTTCTCTGATATGCTCAGATGAGTTTTTATTAACTTCTCTGATATGCTTGGAGGAGTTGTTATTAACTCCTATGATATGCTCAGAGGATTTTCTTATAAATCCTCTGATCTGCATCAAGAGAGTTGTTTTGTTTTTCTCCGATTTTACTTTTCCAGGTTGATGCCCAAGATTTTTCACCCTAAAATATCACTGGGCATTAACTTCTATTAACTTGTCATTTACAAGAAACAACAAGCCATGACTGGTTTTCATTAATTATTTTTTGATCATTTAACTATTTTTAAATAACATGCTTCAAATTTATCCTGTCTGCAGGTTCAAGCATGTCTCCACGAAAGAAAAAAAAATGAATTCAACAGGGGATCAACCATCTAGTATCTCCTAGCAGACTGTAGATACGAAAAGTGTCGAGGCCATGTACGACGATACATCAAGACTTCTGGAGAAAGAGGGAGAGACTTTGAAATGGGGGGAAGTATATTATATGTTTAAATTATCAAACTTCTTGACAGAGGAAGAGGAAGTAGATCAACTTCAAGTGTTTAGAAACATCAGGAAATCGATAATTTCCAGAGTGGAAACACACCCAACAATGTTCCCTTGTGTGGATGCCATTTCATGGATCTTGAAAAATGCAAACATAGATAGTAGGTATGTATTCAATGCAAGGAAAGAAATGGTAGCTTCATTCCGGCTCGATGACTTAGCTAAGTGTTACCATATTGAGGTTGGAAAAACAATGCTAGATGGTCAGTTTCTTAGTGAATTAGAGTTCACACTGAAGGATTTATTCCCTACTTGGTATAAAGTAGACAAGCAATTCACATATCGGCCCAAAAGAAAATATCCCCCAACAAATTTACAAAGACCCTACCAATATATGGTATCCATGCAGTGCAGGTTGTATGGGGAACCATATGCAACCCACTTTCCCTTGTCATACACGCCCCTGATATATTTTTGTTTATATGTAGGAGCCTCATTCAACTAGGTAGACATATTGTCTGAGAATATCAAAGATGATATCTTGAAAGTTACATAAGCACAACCAGGGAGCTTCCCTAGTTTCCACATGTATTCATATCTTCTAGACATAATTTGCATTTCTCAGAAATACCAAAACATGGGATGGAGTTGGTTTCCCGTTGATGCCGCTATCCATATCTGCTACAAGGTTCTTTGGGAGCAAAAATATCGAACAAATTATCAAAGGAGCTATGAATAATTCCTTGCCCCACTATACGAGTTTATTTTTTGCACCTCCCCACCTTGTATGACTGACAAGGCCATAACAGTTATAAGGAGGATTGGTGGTTGGTATTTAATGGAACATGGTACATGTATAAGGATATACGGTGCAATGAAACCACCTCATCTACTTCCTAGGTTTGTCCCTGAAAATATTGTGCTCTAGGAAGTAGCATATCAAACCATCATACATGGGCTCGAAGGAATGTTATCTAGATCGAAGAAAGACATTTGGCCTCCATTGCCTCTTTACATTGGTAACTACTTCTTTGAAAACACCAAAAAATCCGAGGAATAAGTAGACATCTTTCTCTCCTACCATTTTTCAGAGTAAAGATTCAAGAGACATGACCCCATGAATATTTTCAAAGAGAATTTTCATAGTATGAGACTCCCTTACGAGTACAACACTAAGTTCTAGGAAGAAGAAGGAGTATATCACAATTCCAGGACTTATGATGAGGTTATTTTCAACATGAAGGTCAACCAAAAGGTAGGATCAAAGATGAAGAAGTTGCAAGAGAGGAAACCATAAAACATGCAGAGAGAGATGAAGTTGAGATATATTCCCCCATATCCTTCTCGAATCATTTGGGTTCCACAAAAGAGGATGAAAAAGAACCAACTGATAAAAAGAGAAGGGACAAAGATAAGGTTTTGAAGAGGATAAATGATGCTGAAAAGAAACAAAAGTTAGAAGATGACAAAGCTAAATCCAAGGAAGAAAATGAAGAAAAAGAAAAAGTGGAGGCTGAAGCGAAAGATGCTATTGAAAAGGAAAAAGAGTTAGCTGAAGCAACAAGAGTAGAAACAAAATTAGCAGGAAAGGAAGAAACAGATAAAGATGTTAAAGAATAAAGGTAGGAAAATAATGTAGATAATAGAGAGGGTGACACACACCCGATGGACTTGGATGTCCCTCGAACATCCACCACAGGTGCAGGAGAAGAAACAATGAGTAGCGGTTTAGGTCTTGGGCCTTGTAAACCTTGTCGGTCAGCCAAAATATTGGATCTACGCAATTTCACATACAATAGAAAAAGTAACTAAATCATACAAGAAAGAGTTAAAAAGGTTCCAACAACAGAATGAGCTCCTTTGTTAGTAGTGACCCAGGTTCCCGTCACAGGAGATGTCAAAGAAGACCTTGTGGCAAAATCTATGGAAGGATTTACATTCATGGATGCAACTGTGGAAAATATACAAAGGTTGTGCCAACTGAACGGGGAAAAGGAAATGAGGATCAATGAGTTAGAAGAGAGGCTCCAACAAGTTAATATATATGAAAGGAGTCTTCTCAAGTTTAAAGCTAATGCGAAAAAAATGAGGAATGAGATGGAAGGTGCCATCATCGATATGTATTCCAAACTGCATCTCTTCCAAAATGTGGCTGCAACATTTATTGAACAAAACAATCGGATAAAAATGTAGCTGACACAATACGACACTATCCAGAAAGGTATAGAATACATTAATATTTGGATAGCATAAAATCCTGATGCACTTCCAGAATTGTATAGACCTTCGAAATCATCAAGGAAAACATACCTATATGCATTAGATCATTTCCAATAGGTAGGGTAATGGGAGAACAAATAAGTAACCAAGGCAATGGGGATCTGTTCAAGAACTCAAAAAGATTCCCAATAATTAATAAGGAATGGTTGTCTCCCAGGGTTATGTGAACTTGGGAAGAATTTGGTCATGGAAGAGTTAGTGAATGCAATCCAGAAAAGTACAAGTCGAAGGAGACAAATATTTGAAGAATCAACCTTTGTTTCTACCGATCTCATTGATCAACATCTAATACAACTAGTGAAGCTCCATACCATGATACATGATTATATGACAAGATTGGATAAGGATATGAGTTCCTTGGATGATAGTATTGTCATGATTGAAGCAATGTTGGAGTAGCTTTCTTACAGGATGATTGAATCACTGTATAACCATTTGGAGGCCTGGACAACTTATATCTAGAGAAAAATTTCATAAGGAAAATGACAAACAATTATTTTTACTTTCATCCTTTTCCTAACTACTTCAAGTTTCATCCTTTTTTGTCACTTGTCATGAGAGAAGGGAATGTGAACAGTTTTGTAACTACCTCTTCAAGAAGAAGGAGAAAAGAAAAATAGGAATTACTATTGTTTGTATAAAATAGACTAGAGAATCCCTTAGAAAGGACTTCTTTTGGATTTTCAAGCATTGTATAGACCCAATAATGTTTTTGAGAACTTATATTGTATTAATGAATATTAAGAATCCCTCAGGACCAACATGTTATAGAAGGAATTCTATGTAGAAATATATCGTTTCTTTGAACTATTTCAAGTGAAGATATTTGTTGTTTCTATGGACTGTAAGAATGCTTTGTTTTGATGTAGACTAATTCTTATACAAACTCTGATATTCTGTAGTTATTGATATTCTTTTGAATATTCCAATGTCTTGAGTTTTGTGATTTATTTCAGTATATGTTGTTGTGATCTATATTAATCTGGTTACACAGTTACGTATGTTATTTGTTTCCAATATTTCTCTTTTTATATAGCTAACTATATTAAAGTTGTTCAAACTTTTGGTTGCATTATAACTCACTGGTTACATTATAATTGCTCCTATCTAGGATAGGTTATCATAGATTAGTGATATATTAGTTGTCTTTACATACATGGTATTCATATACATCTGTACATTGTACCCACCCACTTCATCGATACAACAAACCGTATTCGGTAAGAAAAATAAAATTTAGCATTAAATGGAAGTTGAGCCAAATTTCGGATGGGAATCCTAATCCAAACAATGTGTATTCTAATTGGGACTGTATATCAAGGAGTAACCCTTGCTATTGTTGGGTGAAGTTCAACCCCTCAACAAGTGGAGTTCACAATTTTCTCAATTTAATTACCTCCTATAGCCTATGCCTAACTAATCCATCCAACTTTTTGAAGTACAACTAAGAGCCATTGGGTGGAGGAGTGAAGGCATTCATTGAAGCACCCTTCTTCTAGTGAAACTATGCTAAGTCTACAAACCCTTTCATCCTGAGATTTTAAGATCTGTTTCCCATATCTGGAAACCCCTATTTCCAAGATCTTGCCATTTCTTATCTTTTTTAGGAGAAGCAATTAATAATATTCCCTTCACTTGTTTGGAGAAAGAAAAAATGAGTTAAATCCATCTTCAGTGGTTTGAGCGGAGGAATCCAGATATTGGTTTCGTTCAGTGTTGCAACATGATCAGGTAACCTTATTTCATAATATTCATTGTTCATAATAAATTAGAACTCTCTTTTCCCTCCCAATGACATGTTATTAGTATTCTTTTGTAGAAACTGTATGCATTTTATTATTGTAATACTGATATTTTGATCCTAGTTAAAATATGTAGTTATGAGTTAGTTACTATAACTACCTTCATTGCAACACTATCTTTCTTAGTGTGCAGGCTGACAAGGAAAGCATTGGAGCGAGATTCTAGAATAGGGATTCACAAGAGGAGTCTTCTCCAAACTTCATAATCCAAGTAATTGTTATTCTTTCTCATTGGTATTGAGTTAGTTACATGTCCTTAACTACTTTTTTCAGTTAGAGTAATTTTTTTTGGTGTCTTCTCTCTGTGATATTTAACCCCAATCATAGGGGATAAATCTGCAAAATAGAATTGGTGACTACACTAGGGAGTTCTCCTTTGGGTTAGTTAGTTTCTTGATTTTGTTTTTGTTTTTATTTTTTCTTTCTTTTTGTTTTTGTCTCTACAAGTGTTTTCAGACTTGAAGTTTTTTTTCTAGGCTTTAATTCAAGTTATTTCCAATTCTTTATTGGAGTTCTAGGTTATATATGTTCTTTCCCCCAAGTACAATAACACATATGCAGTCCTTTATGAAGGGATAAGCATGTACATATGCATGTTTATGTGGAAACAAAACCGTATGAGTTATGGGGGGGATTATTTCTCTATTTTCCCAATATTTTTAAGCCATGACTTTGCTCGTGGGGGATATTTTTAACTCTCTAGGTTGTCTAAACTTCATAAAGTAGTTGAAGTTTTTAGAATCAAAGAAAAACAAAGTTTTTTGTGCTTTTTTAGCTTCTTAAATATTTTTTTATTTTCATGGTTGTATGGAAGGTTCTATTTTCAGTTCTTTCAGTTTCTTGATTGTTGTAGTGATAATTTTTGAAGCTTGAAGTTCTTGATCCGAGTCTTTTAATTTTCTTCCCATTTCTTGTTTTCAAGCAAGTAAAAGAAAAAATTCCTTGTTTTTCAATGTTTTGCTTGGTTGAACAACTTGGAATATCGACACACATATATTAATGGCCAATTTAGAAGTTGGACAAGAACATAGAGCAGTTGGATTCAAAGTTGGATCAGAAGTTGGATGAGAACATGGAGAAGTTGGTGCCTATACTATATCAAGGCATGCTAGAACAAGAACCATGGAATGAAACATACATTGAGCCACATTAGGAACAAGATTTGAAATCAGGACTATTTAGCCACCATAATCCCTCTTTGGGCCCTCACCACCATGAACCAACATATAATGACATATGGGACTATTTTCATAAGGTGGACATGAAGAAGTTGTTGGATATGTGTTATATTATTTGCATGATTGTGCCCCCTCCCTATTAGGGGTTTTGTGGGTAGAGCTCTTGAAAAATAATTTGGGGGTCTATTCACCAAATTTTTTGATGGTATTTTGCCTTTTGGAAGAGGAAAATTTTCTCCTTTGGCAATTTAGTGGCACAAGGTATTTCAATCCATTGTTTTCTGATTCCGGTTAAGGAATTAAGTTTGTAATCTACTGTAGGTCAATGGATTAGGGGTTTTTTGGATGTCATGCGATACTATATATTGTATTTTAAACAATGAAGTTGGATTATGATTAGAATTAGAGGGCTGAATCTAAAAAAGTTGTTGGTTTTCTTGGTTGGGTTTCCGGGGTAAATCTCTATGTATATCTGTGATTGCAATTTTTTTATTTTTCGTGTTAAGAATATGTGTGTGCATTGCATTAATGTAAAAGGTTTAAAAATTAAATTTGGTATCAAAGAAGTTATTGGCTTCAGGGGGATGCCTTTGTGGATAATGGTTTGGCTCGGTTCTGTGATAAACGTTGTTATAGTGGGAGCTCTATGGCAGGGATGATTTTAAGGATGGAAATTTATTTTAAAATGTAGAAACCTTGTGTTAGAAAAACAGGACCGCGAAGCAATAAAATAAAACAAATGCAGAAACAAAACACAGAAGACACACAATACAAGAGAGACACAGATTTACGTGGTTCACCCAGTGTGGGCTACGTCCACCAGAGAAATTGCCAGGTCCTTCCTTTATTATTATCCARCAAATGAAGGGATACAACCTACAACAAAACCCACTGTAACTTCCTCTTCTTTCTCTCACAATTTCTTCTCTCAGAATACAATATTCACCCTCTTACATAGCCGCAATACATTTCCCTCATAAAAGAGGGTTGCCTTCTAGGGAAAAAACCCTAACATAATCTCTATCGTTAGATCTGCGACCTTATAATGAGCGGTCCAGATTTACAATGAAATTACAATATACTTTTATAAGGAAATTTTTGCTTCGGGGGCTTCGCCCCGGAACCCCCGCTGGGGGCCCTCTTGCCCCTAGACCCCCCAGCCGGGGGGATGGACCCCCCAGACCCCACAAAGGGGGTACCCCCCCTCTGCACTCCCCCGCGTGGAAGAGTGTACATACTTCTGGGGTGTAAATACTTCATGGGGTATAAACACGGCTGAAAGCAAGGACCTCTGCATTAGGAAGATAATCAGGCTCCACAACCAACAATCTCCCACTTGGAGACTGATCTCAACAAATCCACCACTGTTGTATATGCTGGACTTTGAACATTCTTGGACCTGGCAAATCTCTCATCTTCATCTTCAATCTTGAAGACCAAATGAAAGTGAGCAAGAACTCGGTTTCTCCCTGGTTACTCCATTTGTTAACATGTCTGCAGGATTCTGGCTAGTGTGTATCTTTTCCATATTCAATTGTCCATCTTCCAAGGCGGATTGTATGAAGTGGTACCTCAACTGTATATGCTTAGTATTTGAATGGAAGGCTGAGTTCTTTGCAAGGTGAATGGCACTCTGACTATCACAGTACAACCTGCTATTCTCCTGCTTCTTTCCCAATTCCTCCATAAACCTGTGTAACCAAATCATCTCTTTACTAGCCTCTGTAGCAGCAACATACTCTGCCTCTGTTGTTGAAAGTGCAACAACCTTT